>CM057818.1:62816203-62931205 GCA_030067965.1 Latrodectus elegans | reverse complement strand
TAAAAATATTTCACAATCAACTTGATCGATCTAAGGAGTTTAAAGGACATGATGGGATATTATGAGCATTATTCTTTAAAATTCATGGGGTAGGAGGACATTTTATAATAATTATTTGTTGGCAGTTGTGTTACTCCAAATATAAAAACTATTACTTATGAGTATTTCAATCACATAATTTTAATCATTTTCATTTGTAATCTCCGATATAAGGAAAATCTTATTACAGCTTAGACCATTAAAATTTGTAATTTGTAATTTCTGTGCGAATTAAAAATCATCAGTATAATGGCTTTTTTATTTTGTGAATTCATTTTATGTATTGTTTCTTTTTTTATTTTATCAAATATTTCTCAAGCTTTATGCATGGATAGAATCTCGATTCTTCCTGCATACCTTAAGAAACGCGTCCCTATTATGCAATATAAATATGTTTACATAGCATTAATTAATCTTAAACAATATAAAGTTTCAATTATTTACTCTTAAACAAAAGTTGCAATAATTTATTAAATTAGTATAGTAATAACTATGGAGATTCAAGTATTTGCTTAGTTTTGCTTTGTGGAGAGAAATGTAAAAAGTGATCGGAAATACTCTGTTATAATTAAAAGATCCCCGAATAAGTATTTGACAACATTTTAATATATTTTCCATAACAGCACGGTAGTGCAATATTTTTCAGTGCATATGTTGCCTGCCTGGATTTCTCAATGAGCTATACTACTGTTATTATATTAAAAGCACTTCGTATTACTTGTCAGGTTTCTATGAATTCCACAACTCTAATGAATACGAGATCTCGGGTTTCAATTCAAATCATGGAATTCTCTCAGTTTTCTGGTGAGAAAACATTTCGATACTGATATACATCTAATACTTCTATCGTTTGACTTTAAAACATTGTATCAACAGTATCAGCTGACTTGAGTGACCACCAATATACTTCTATACCTTGTCTGAGTTGGATTCCACCAGTTATATTAAAAATGTCATGTGGGATTCTTTATAATTTAGAAGTAGGAACTAAACAGAAGCAGCTTTTTGTATTTGACCTGTCAAACAAGAGGTATTATTTCACTTGTAGAACATTACAACTATGGCCTACTAATCGATTCTGGTCAGCCAATTCTAGTGAATACGGCATGACATATACTTGAAATGTACGAACCTTCGGTTAAGTCGGGATTCTAACTCACTACCTTTGACAATGTGAACAAAACCGTAACCAAATGGACTGCCACTGCCTTAATGTACAGAGACGTCACAAGTCCAGAGATAGTAATGACTGCGTTCGCCAAATGCAAGTACTCACCTGAACCTCAAAATTACATCATTAATGATATCAGATTCTCCAGAAAGCAATTAAGAAATTTCTATATTTTTATACTGAATTAATCGCGAGTGCTTTGGTGATCATCTATCTTGTGAATTATTCTCGATCTCAGTCCTGTTTGCAGCAGTGATTTCAAGTTGGTCATGCAGAACCCGCAGTGACCCACTATAAATAGCCGCTGAGAATAATAATTGTATTGAGATGAATTTAATGAATTGTATTACTATTTCACGAACTCTAAGCCCACGGTGGCCTAGTTGGTTAGAAGTCGTACTCATTATTTGGAAAGTAGAGAGTTCTAATCCCTACTTAACCGAAGATCCATCGTGTTCACTTATGGCTGCTGGGTCGCATTAAAACTGGGCTTGTTTTCATTGTCCTTCAAGTGAAATGATACCTCTGAGGTTGGCAGGACAAGTATTGGGGTTTTCTGCGTAATCTCTGCTTCAAAATCCCGAAGCCTCCATCCGCTTGTTTCTATCCAACTGGTAGGGCCCAACTCAGGGTTTGATGCAGGGGAAGCATGCTGATGCAACAACAACATCATGAACTCTGAGTTTCATGAAAAGAGATTGTCTGTATGATAATAAGTCAGCAAGTCCACGAAGTTCACAGAGGTATGGGTTGTTAACCCAGATACCATGGCCTTGTTGCAACACCTTCAATGGTGAATGTCAAATTATCTACTGACAAGTCACGGTTGTGACTGTGGCATAATAGTAACTTTTGTTGCGAGCACACTTTCGCTTTGTCATACCTTGTGTAATGCTATGGGCTGAAATGGATATAAATTTCTCTATAATTCTTCACATTTCTAGCATTTTATTTTTATACGCAGGAACGAAATTTTGCTCTTTTAAAATTTTCCTTGGTACTTAAAATGTTTGATCTTGGCTTAGTTGTTCTGTGTCATTAAACACCAAATGAAGGTCTGATTAACGGCAATTAATGCCATTTTAATTAAGAAGTCCCACGAATCCTGTCACAGTTCCCTTAATTCCATCAATTACAATGCAAGAACATCTTTGAAATCCTTCGTAATCTATGACAATTTTATTAACAGCTAGATATTTGCGCCTTTACTTGTTCTGGGTAAGGGTATAAAATTTAACATTTCCTCCTTAGTAAAATCTTTCAGAATGCCACGAATAAATATTGATAATTGACTGATATTTTTCTGGTCGGGCCTTTCATCCAAACATAATGAATAGTATTTGGAATCCAAAATGCAATCGCATAATTCTTCGAAACATATTCGCCCATATCGTCTACTCGTCGCGCCACTCTTTGTGAGAATGCTACAGATTCAAACACTTTTCTGCCAACTTCGGCTGCATGACGCGTAGAGCCATTGAAACCGCGCATTTTTTCATTAAAGTCCCATCACTGAATGGCTTTTTGGCTTAGTATATGGATAATTGTAAAGAAACTACATAAGACGCAGCTTAACTTTGTTCATTATCTCTACTTAATTTTGAAAACATACTTTTTTGATGTATTAGTTTTTTTTGTACTTGACTACAATAATTTTTCTTGCTTCACCGTTTATACTTTTTTTCGTGTAAAGTAGTCTAGTGCCGTATCATACACTAAATGTTATTGTTATTGTTGCAGATCTGATAGTCTAAGTCCCATTTTTCTTTAAATGCATTATTTTCATCACTTACTTTTCGCTTCCTCACAGACATAATGAGGCTAGTTTTTTTTGCACAATAGAGTTCTGTTTACTCTTTAATTAAATCACAAGTTTAAATTGACAAAAGAAACAAAGAAATAAGCTCGAATTACACACAAACTCTACGATTACTAAATAGCTATTACACAACACTCTCTCGTCGCATCAAATGTCAACCAATTTATAAACGACAATCAACGGCCAATGTAGTTTCACTCCCCAATCGCTTGGCATTTTGGCAGGAAGGCTCGCCCGACCGTTACCGGGTATGCGATACTCAATCTAATAAATCCATCATTTGCAATTTTAACTTTTATGTCCTTCTCTGTCGAGTAGGGTGGCTTTTGAAACGATCAAAGCAGTGCAACTTCTGTTATTCTGCGCAACGGCCTTGAGTGGAGACAGACATCTGCGCGATGTGAATAAGGCGCTAGACACAAGTCGGTACGGGGCTCACAAATACGATTCTATATTTTAGTAATTTATTTATAATACCATGTAGAAGATAAAATCATTTCTACCAACAAAATTTGAAGAAAAAACGGAACAATTTAATCTTCCTTTATAAAATTAAAAACCCAACCGCCGGTCGTACAAAGGTGGAACGCGGGAAGTAAGCGCCCGTTAACCGTGCTTTAGAAAGTGCTGCTCTAAATGTGCTACTAGATACTGACAGTTGGTTCGAGTAATCGAAAATCCGCCACTCCGTTTCTTTACTGTGTATCTTCCCATTTGGTGCGTGAGGATCTCTTCGTTTCTGCTTTGTAGTCTGCTGTCTTTGGCTATGGGTAGTGGGTATTTTAGTTGTTAAGTTACCTTTTTTGAGTGATGACCGTCTTCTTTATTTGTGATAGAAATTATCTCCGGTTTTTTTTTGTCATCTAAGTAGGCGTTTGGAAATTTTTGTACACTTCCCATCATTCATACAAAGCGAATTAGGATTTAATGGCCTACATTGTCCGGGATTCATGTTTTTTTCATCTATGTCGTAGTTTTACGGATCTTTTTGTAGATTTTGAAATTCAGCTTTGATAATTTTGTCAATATACTTAGGGCGAATTCAATCGTATAGTCATATGAGATTGTGTGAGGCAGTATTCGTTTTTTCCATTCAGTTGTATACATCCAGAATCTAACAGATAAAAGATGTGGTATTTTGTGATTTCTATAAATATCTTTTGTTTTTGTCGGGAAACTCAGGTTTTTATATCATGTCGCTTCATGGAGTCATGGTTGGGAATTTGATTCTATGTTTCATTGTCTTTGTTCATTAAGCGGTAAGCACAGAACTCCTTAGAAGTTACTTTGTTTCTCAGAAGCGTTTATATCATGTGTCTCGGTCCAGACACTATTAAATATTCTGTATATCGGAGGGGGGGGGCAAATATTTAACTACGTCTTTTTTAAAATAGAAAGCTCTCCAAACTTACCGTGACATTTATGAGAACAATTCTTTTTTTTTTTTTCCTTTGTTTATCTACTTGTTTGTAATGTAACGTTTTCCTTTAAAATAAATCTTAAATTTTTATATAAATATCGAGAGTCAATATATATATATATATCTATAATTATCGAGTCAATCATGACAAAAATTATAATCATGATTGACTCGATAATTGTGCAATTTTATATCTCATTTTAACTTTTATTGAAACGGAATATATGTTTAAAAACTAATTAAGAATGGAATCAGACTGCGATATCTTGAAAGATTTTTCTTACCTTGTCTCCAACATATTCCACTTCATATTTATACCTCGTTCCAATCTCCCCGTATCAAATGAATAGTCACGAAAATAAGTATTCAACTGTTTACTGGATAACGCAGGGCTTCCCAACGTGTGTTTCGCGGACCTTTAGGAGTCCATCTGATCTTTCTAGGAGGTCCGTGGCAACCTTTGAACAGTAGCTGCGGTTCCAAAGTTTGACCCGCAGGTAGTTTAGTGCCGGTGGATGTAGCCTCCCTGCTCGACTTTCTGTAAAACCTGGGAGTCGCGTGCACGC
The DNA here is from genome assembly GCA_030067965.1 of Latrodectus elegans. NCBI lineage: Eukaryota > Metazoa > Arthropoda > Arachnida > Araneae > Theridiidae > Latrodectus > Latrodectus elegans. The sequence goes on along the minus strand of CM057818.1, from coordinate 62,926,190 downwards.
CAGCTTATGGTGATCGATGTGTAAAAACGTTTTATGCGTGATCTTCGGAAATGGCGAAAGCTCAGCCAACCAACTAGCATGGTCACTGCCTGGTATGCTCTCCTCGCTTTGTGTGCAGTGGACGGTCACCCATTTTTTCTCGAGACATCATTCAATGTTGAACTTCCTGCTTGATTGCACCCTTTGCTTTTTGCAGTTTATTACTTTCACCATCGAACGGTTGTTGAAGTCGGGATCATTGAAGAAGCAAGAAGTTTCTCTATCGTCTTCACTGCAAAGAAAGCAACCATTTTAAATTAATGACGATTGAGGACGTTACATGAAGTGCCACAGTCGGATTTATTACGTGAAAACTCTGCCAGTTCTTGATTAGTTGCAGTGCATTGTGCGGAAGTAGAATAACTAAAAAGAGTCAGTACAACGAAAGTTACTTAAAAATGGCCTTTTTTGAGACTGAGGAAGGTAAAGCTCAGTATATAATTTGCGTGAGAGTCTTTCCGAAAAATTCGATGGTTCCAGTGAAATCATGTCATCATTTTGAGGGTATTAACCCGGACCTTCGTACTAAAGGGATTTTTCAAGAGGAAGAGCACTGAATTTGCTGATTCTCAACACTGAAAACTCGTGCAAAAACAATTAATGAAAACTCACTAAAAGCTTCTTTCTTGGTAAGATACTGAATGGCAAAGACAGAAAAAGCTCATACGACTGCGGAAACCCTCATAAAACCATGTGTTAGCGATATTGTTCCTTGTATGTTAGAGACGAAAAGGCAGTACAACTGAAATCTTCAGAGTGCCACTATCAAGCAATACTATCAAGAGATGGATAGTTGACATGTCAAAATATGGGGAAGAATCTCTGGTTTCTCGCATTCAACAAAATTCCTTCTGTCTCCAAATAGATGAATCTACTGACGTTGTGGCATTAGCAATTTTATTGGCTTTTGTTCGTCATGAACACTCGGGATGTTTTGAAGGGGACCTCTTAATGTACAAACCACTACCTATCCTTACAACAGGTGTTGAAATATTCCATTTGTTGGACGATTTTCTAAGAACCAATGAAATTCCATTGTTTAATTGCATCAATGTGTGCACAGATGGTCCAAAAGCTACGACATGTCCAATGGTTGGAGCGGTAACAAAAACAAAAGGGTGCTCGAAGGATTACATTAGTATTCATTGGTTTCTCCACAGACATGCTTTAGCTACGAAAAAAATGCCTGCATCTTCCAAGAAAGTTTTAAATGAATCGACCGGAATTATTAATTACATAAAATCATGACCTTTGGAGTCATGACCTTTCAATATTCTGCGTGAAGATATGGAAAGCCTCCATCATTCTTTGATTCTCCATACAGAAGTAAGGTGGCTCTCACGTGGGAATGCACTCACTCGATTTTAGGAATTACGTTTAGAATCCTAGCTTTACTTTTAGACTATTACCTTAAAACCAAATTAACAGAGATAATCAATAATGAAAACCAGCAATGTATACTTAACTTATTTGGCAGATATTTTCTCCATACTTCCATAAATGAATACTTCACTATGACAAACGTCACTGAGAACAACAAAGTTCGAGCGTTCAAGAGGAAAATCAATTTTTGGGGCTAAAAGCGTGGATTAGATCGAGGGTTTTTCTCTTCTCAACGATTTTTTGAAAGACAAGACATTGGAGCTTGGGAACATTTTGTTTCATGAAGTCCTCGAACTCATCCAAACGTCGACATCATCGTTTGAGCATTATTTCTTCATACGTTTAATTTGCAACACAATACCAGAAGTCAATTTTCGCTTCCTATTTATTGTCTAATGTAATAAGTTTGGTTTTTAAAAAAAAAAAAAAAAAAAAAAAAAAAAAAAAAACGAATCATGTTTTTTGCATATTTTTAAATTTTTCGTAGAGATTTTTGAAAGGTTTTAGAAATATTTTTACCAGGGAAGATTTTAGAATATCTTCCTGAAAGTAAATCCTTATAAGACTAAACCAAGTTACACACGGCTATGAAGCAGGGATTGTTGTAGGTGGACTTAAGCTATATATATATTGAAACCTGGCAAGTGTGAATAATAAAATATCACACTTGCGTTTTCTGAAGACTGGCACGTATTTTCCTCTGTTATGTGTACAAAATGTTAAAGTATTGACTCTAATAATAGGTGTCTATACATGAGCCATATTCATACTATTTTGTTTGTCACCTGCTCAATATTCAAATTATTAGAAATGCGTAATAATAACGCATGTTCAACACTATAAACATAGGAAGATATTCAAGTCTACAATCATTAATATCAAATTATAATCAACGACTGTGAAGTTAAGTGTAGCTATGGAAACAAATGTATATTCTTAAACAATCCAATCCAATGCAATGGAAATACTGTAATCTTAATTATTTCGGACGGAGATGACCAAACACTTTAAAACTACCGCTACAACTTGACAGCGTGTAATAACTTCATCTGGCAAAAAAGTAAAGTCTGTACAATTCGCCTTGAGGTCTCCAGGATGGGTATAAGAAAATTTTCTTTTTACCCTCCCCGTTTTTGCTTCTAACAGTTGGCTGTTCCCTTTTCGTGATTTCAAGTTTATAGCTTTGGGCAACTGAAACTTTGATTACAAATGTATACTTCTAGATTGGCATTTTAACTTGAATATCTTTGTACTCTTAAAACTAGGCCAAAATAATTAACTATTTTTGAGACTTCACATCTTAATTTAAAATTACTTATTGCTGATCCTAACCTTTAACTAATCTGTCAGATACCTCTTGGGATAAGTTGTTGTTTAAGCATGTCTCTTGCCTTGCATTTAGCAAATAATTAGGTTGTTCTTGTTGGATGGAAGCCTTTTTAATTTAGAAGCAGGTATCCAGCATAAAACTTCCTTATGACCTGCCACAATCTGAGACATCGCTTCACTTGGAGGTCATTGCGACCACGTTCTGTTTAACGTAGCCAATCATATTTAATAAACAAAAATGACCTTCTATTAAGTTGTGATTCAAACTCAATCTTTCTGATAGTGAGAAAGACGTCCAAAGCCAACAGAGCAGATCTGCGTTCTTGGGATATGACATAGTTTCTTTTTTGATCGCCATCTTCTATTCATGAACCATCCATAGAAAAAAAATTTTGTTACTTATTCTCGATATATATATCTGCAATCCTTTCAAAGGTTAAGTTTAATATAATACACTAAACGTTGTCCACTCATACGAATTCGGCCATAAAGTAGCACTGCTAAAGAATAAGTAATAATATCAAAGTTTCAAATTGTTTCGTGGCTTTGATTACAAATGAGGAACATTGTCACGGTGTTGATCTTATGTCACGAAGAGTTTCTGACTAACGCGTGTCAATAGTTTTTATGGTAACATTGCTAAAGTGAGTTTGTGGAAGAAAAAAGATTAATTTATGGCTTTATGTAAATTTTGCATATTTCAAATAGCCCCCAGTATTATCTTAAATAGCGAAATTTTATATTAGATGAATGCCAAAACAACTATATATATAGTTCAATGTAATAACTCTTCATATATGTGAATACAGCAATTGAAAGTCAAATGATAATGATACTATTTACAAAAATAATTTTTGATAAACACCTAATATTGAAACTTCTTCAGCGCTGTCTTTATTAAACTAGCTTTCTGTATTTAAAAAAAAATGTCAATAGATCTAATATTAAAAAAAAATTGTTTAATCTAGTAAACGAGGAACATAGCTTCCAACTCTACTGATTTTTCATCATTTCTCTCTATTTCCCCCGATAATGTATGAAAATATTTGGCAATTTCAGTAAAAAACTTAAAAACAACCAAAATTTTGCCGGAAAAAGTCTATTTAGTTGTTTTAGTAGCTTATAAACAACCTCAAAATAGCTTAAATATTCTCAAAAAGGAGAAAAAATGCAAAGTCATGAAGGCACGAAAAAAATAAATCGCCATGAGTTTTTCAAATTTGAAATGCATTGTTTTTATTATGGACAAAGTATTTGACAATTTCTATATTCTTATAGAAGTATTTGTTACTGAATTAAATTTATTTATTTCCTAAAATATTTTATGTTTTTATATAGTTATATATTTATATAGTTAATATATAAGTTTAATATATATTTAAATTGTGCACTAGTGTAATAAAAGTGACCTATGAAATAAATATTGGGACATAAACATTGATGTTTATTTTTTTACATGTAGTATATATTCTCTTTTTTTCAAATTTCCTTTATGAGGTTGATGAATATTTTATTGTAATATTAAGATTAATATAGAAAATATGTTTAACATGAATCATTCTCAGAATGTACAATCTAAAGAGTAAAATTGTCTTTTTGCGGTACTACTTTTTAAAACATTCTGCTTTCAAAGATGTCGCTAATAGTGTCTCCTGATTTTTCGCTTCAAATTCAGTAGAATCTACTGATTTTTTTCCCTCCAAAGTTGGCAGGTATGGAGGAAAAAAATACTGTGATAGAATTTTATGTTTAAAAATTATTGAGACAAAAAACTTCTTCAGTGGTTTCATTTTTAAATAATGATGATTTTCTGAAGGCCCCAAACATGTAACAATGGAAAATTTCAAGCCGCTTCCATCTATGTCCAAAATGAGAATCAACTCCATGAATTGTTGTTGCGTACTTTTCTGTACCTAGCCCTGGGTTGGGCTCTGTTCGTTACCGGAAGCAGACAGGTGGGAGTCTTCGTAAATTAGAAGCAGGCATCGAGCAGAAGACCCTCTAATACTTGACCTGCCAACCCATGCGGTATCATTTCATTTGGACGACATTACGACCACAAACTATTTAACGCTCCACAATCGCATTTAGTGAATACGATGAATTTTTCGGCCAAGCCGAGATTCGAACCCGCAACCTACCGATATTATTTAACGACATCTTAAACAACCAAACCAATGAAATTTATCCATTAATTGTGAAACAAAGACCAGGTTTATCATTTGGCTGCCAGCTCCGTGGATATATTTTATAGTTAATAATTGGGAATGATGCAGTGTGAGTGCATAATATTTCCTAAATCGGAATATATATTAATTATCAGTACTCATGTGCATTAATTCACAAAAAAACATTTTTTATGGTTTTTATAAAAAATATTCATTTCATGCCATGTCAATAAATTTTAACCTCTTAACTGCGACATATATTTCAAAAAAATGTACCAAAAATGGAAAATTTTTTTACTGTTTAATTTTATTCTTTATATTATTATAAGAGTTACAAAATGCTTTTTTATTACAAAAATAAAGTTTTAAATACAATAACTACTATATTTATAATTTTTAGATACACATAAAACATTCATTACACTGTTATTCATATTGAGCAAATTAAACGAAAATTTGAAGCTAAAAATAGCTAGTATAATATAAAAACAACAATCTGATTTTCAATACATAAATTTTACAAATCTTTTATAGTATGGTGTATCCCAAAACAAGGTACTGCTCAAAAGCCTGTATATTGCACTTTTTACAATAAGGTCTTGTCTCATGCCTTAATCTTTTCCCTTGTTCATCGGTTTTACGACAGCATATAAAACACTGCCTGTTTGGAGTAGATTTTTCCTTCCATTGATGGGATGTTTTCTGGAAAGTGTCGACCTGTGAGGCGCAGTAAGCTTACTATAAGACGCCCTGGTCCTGGTAGCTGAACATCTGGATCATTTAGTTCAACAATTGATTTTCTGAAGTTCATATTTTTCGCACCTCCTGCTGAAGTATGCAAAATAAAGGAGTTATTTATATAACGCCTGGTGTAGGAGATGGAAAAATATTTTCTAGTAATATTTTTTACTTCCTTTTCTATATATATATAGCAACCGGGAAGTCTGTAAGATGTTGATCGACTTCAACATCACCTCCCATAGGGTTGTTGTAGTCATGGATTACCTTCAGAAACAAAGTTGAAATTGGTAAAAATATATGATCAATTATTAGGAAAATGGGGAATTAAGTACCCTAAAGTAGAATCGAACTCAGCTCGGACTTCACAAAATAGAAACGTTAATTTTTCTCACAAATACTGCACACAGTAATTGCCCGAACTGAATTCGGACGACACTGGCAAGGGGTTAATAAACCACCTTTATGATAAGCAAGGTTTTTCAGGGCCAATTAGTTGCTAAATATCATTTTCTACATGTGAAAAGCAGAAATGAATTAGCTGTCTGAGTAGAACAACTAGCAATAGGACACACTTTCGATCAAGAAAGTGGCTTATAAAAAATATATTGCTGAAATGAGAGCATGGAATGTCAGATCCAAATTCCTGTTTTCGAATATGCATCTGAAACCTCACATTCGGCGATATTTGAATAAGTTAACCTTTTTGAAAAGAAACATTAATACGCTTTTTATATTGTTATCCAATATTAAAATTGATTTTTCATTCCTATAACAATTAATATACTTGATTTTTATGTTTACAATAATCACATAATTCAATCGATATACTGCTACCGTATCTTCATAATAATACGGTTTATTTTTAATAACGATATTAATGTTTACGTACTTTATGTTTTGTATGTATATTTTAATATAAATTTTAATATCAACTTCCTTATTTATTTGAATTCTCATAAAGCAGTTTTTATTCAGTTTCGATTTTTTTTATGCCATGATATTTTAAGTTATTCGCTTTATAATTAATGCAATTATTTACCTTTTATACTTAATCTGTGATTATCTTTTACTATTTACTTCACTGTTAAAAAATTAAAGTATATTTCGTACTCTGTTAACAAGCGTTCATCCGTCTTCATAATATTTTGCAAAAAATTAGAAATTTTACATAAAATACAAATATTTGAAGTTTTTATCAACGTTTTAAATAAGATTCTTATCTATCTTAAATAGATAATTGATTTATGCTTTAAAGTATTATACTCTAAGTATATTTAATGTTTTTAATGATAATCTAGTAAATTCCAACCCTTATCTTATTATCTAGAATTTCTATTAAATCTAATGAAAAGGGTGCGCGATTGATTTTGCGTGTAGAATACATTTGGGATATTCCCTTTTAAAATGAGTGCATTTATTAGCTATTTTTGCATCTTGAAAGTATACTAAGATGAAAAGTTGAATTTTATATAGAAATAAAACATTACATTTTGCAGAAAAAAAAATTAATTGTTGGTTAAATTGAATAAAACTAAGTCTTACCGTTACCTTGTAAGACGGAGAAAATCACAGAGAGAAATCCCGAGTTCGATCTCATCCAGCTTCAAATAACGGGAAATTCGCACTGTGTTTCTGTATTCACTGCCATCTCAGTGGGTGCTTAGAAGTTATCGAATTTCCACCCTTGTGACACGTTTCTTTTATCGTTAAATCTTTCCCAAGTTGACAAAAATGTCTTTCTAATGCAGTAAGTCGTTTGGCTGTCCACTAAACAGGGTCATAGTTAAATAAAATAGCGTATCTATTATTAAGTTTGTAATTTAACTAATTTCTTATCATTTATATGCAAGTATATCTAATTTTAGAATCCATTTAATGGAAAAGGCACTTCATTCTTCTATTTTTAAAATCAGGATTGTGTTGAAATTCTTTCATCACACACTGTGCAAATTGATGTTTTTATATTAACTTATTGTGACATTTATGCAAGAGGAAATCTTTAATAACAAGTATGCGTCCACACAAATATAAATGACACCCCCAATAAATTTTGAAATTTTCTCTGAAAATTTTTAGCACATAAAAAGTGCTCAAAGACATGGTGCTAAACCTTTCTTGTATCTGGTTTTAAATCAGCAGAAAGGTTAGCAATCTGTATTTTGGGTCAGTTGCTGGAGGGTTCAATTCCCACTTTGGTCATCGTTGTTTATACTGGTTCGGAATCTACACTGCTCGACATTCAAAATACAGTACCAAGAAGGGGTTGCCAGAAAATAATGGAACTCGGCAAAAAGAGAGAAATAATAAGTAATCTGTAATTTGAAATTATATGAATAATACAAAGCATAGGTTCGATTCTCGGGTCAGTAAATTATAGGACCACCGTGGACGGCGATACACAAAATAATACATCTAGGCACAGAGTCATTGAGAGTGCGTGATCACAGTGGAGGCAGTGGCAGGGTTTGCAAATGGCATCCTTAATGTATCCCAAACTTGTTGGATTGATGAGTGATCAGGCAAGTAGCTGTATTCCTTGCAAGTCATGTTGGCTGATGCGCGGTCGGGTGATAAAGAGCAATGGGCAACTCCTAAAGGCTGGCGAGTATCACCGGCCGTAGCACATCATCCACGTAACGTTGGGCTGCCGTAGTACTGTGAATACGTTCTAGAAGTGACCTGAAATTGTATGCCCCAAACCATGATTACGCATTGTTGAGTGGTGGAGTGTTTCACAATTGCTGCATAATTGTGTTCATGTTGACGCCCCACTCATACGCGGCGACTATCACTCAAGAAACAGAAGCGTGACTCATCAGCGCTCTAATCCTGCACCATTGGCGTCTGTGCTGTGGGGTTAATGCCAGTCTACTTAACAGACGCCATGAGCGCGGGTTACTTGCAACCAATCGACGACAAATGATTCTGCTCGATATGGGTGGATCTAGGGTGTCTTACACATGCTGGAAAATTTCGGTAAACGTGTTTTGCGGGGCTACCACTGCCTCCATCATCCAGGTGTGATGACGTCATTCTGACTGCATCTGCACCCCTCTGACAGTTCCATGTCCCATTCATCTTTCCCCTCAGTTGGTGCACTGTGGACGCGTTCAGGTGTCTGTCAGCTGTGATTTGCCATGAGGATTAACCTGCCCTTCGTGAACTCGTTTGCCCTCTAGAACTGACTCCGTCAATGATGACATGACATTCTTTGTAAGTATCATTTGCGACAAGAACAAACTTTCAACAATTATTTTCCAAACAGCAATAATGTTGCGAATTACGCCCACTCTGGCGGTTCCTCATCTTATATTTTGTATGGCGTGCTCTGGAGATCTGCGCATATCACATCTATTGCATAACTGGGTATGGTACATTTACTCTGAAATTTGCATAATTTTCTTGTCACTTCTTCTTGGTGTTGCATTTTCTGTGTTTAGCAGTTTATGTTAAGCTATTAGTTCTAGTCTAATTAGCCTTGCTCAAAATGTAACCGTAGAAGAGCAAGCAAATCAAACTTGTTTGTAAGTCAATAAACTCAAACTCCAGCTCCTAAAACTGTATCAATATCTGCTCTAATTGAATAAAAAAGCAAATTTAATTTAGGCTGGATTTGTTTTTAAATCTTGAAATATTCAAGTGATTCGGTCTACAAACCCTAATATCTCAATTATCTATTTATTAGGAAAACACAGAATGCATTTAAAATTTAAGTTATTCTAAAGATATTTTGTTTTCCTAATAAAAAGAAATAAAAAAAAATCGCTGTCTGCTTATTTTGTAAGTATACAAAGTTTTGCCTCTAATCACATATTTGATAACCAGATTTTATAAGCAAACAATCTTTTTCTTTGTGTATTATCTTTCACTTAATATCATTTCTTAATCGTATCAACTTCTTTTGCTTATCTCCAATCCTCATACCTTATGCTTGCAACAAAATCATCAGATATCTCCTTCGTTTCTAAAAATAAGACGTTTTTCATTCTTCAATGATTAGACATTTTTATCACTTTGCCTAGATTCAAAAACCTCAATCTATTGTATTTAATAAGATCTTCATAATCTGCGCCTCTCCACAGAACATTCGATAGTGGATAATAATGTCATTGCTCTTATTTTATTCACCACACTAGAAGTAGTAAATTCGGCACGCTTTAAGCTCACTCCACTCTCACAAGGACTTTTTCTTACTTTTTAAATCAGGAAAGACATCTTGTTTTGTGGGTTGTGTTTGTAACTTGTTTTTTTAATAGCTTCACTATAACACACATTTTTCCTCTTAAGAGTTTTGGCTTCACCAACTTTAATGCTGCCATTGTTTCAGAACAAAAGATACTTTTCCCATTAAATTTACAGCACTTATAAACACTCCTTAAGACATCCTGAATATTTATTTCATTGTAGGCGAAGTAATTAATCTGATAGCGAAACTTTTGTTAGTTAAAAAAGATGCTTGTTTTCTCAGTATCTTTATTTGTGCTCGCAGTCTCCATTTGCTCTGCAAGTTCGTCACTGATGAAGTGAATGCGGTTGACTGTGGTCTGCCTTGTCAGTGAAATATTTTTTAAGTTCCTTCTTCTTTGTATCAGGTTATACAATACGTGGTTGCACTCTCTATTATACACTACTTAATAAATCCGCCATCCAAAATGAATTAATTGTTTAGTTAAACTTAACACTATCATGAGACTTGATTAACTGTTTAAATATTTATTTATATAGCTTCGATATTAAAATATTTATGTGGATACAATAAACACATTCTTTGTCCTCTACATTAACAAAAATATATCTATCCCTTTTTCCTAAAACACGACATTCCTTCCACATTTTATGTTTTCTCAAACATTTATGGTGTCATTTAAATTCAAAATTAATTTACTTACTTTGTTGCACAAATGTAAAATGGTGATTGATCAGAATAAACGAAGAAGCACGACTTTAACGTATTTTATGGATCGCCGGTTGAGCTTACTAGATATGTTATGATTTACTTTTCGTTCTACACATGGTTGTCAGCTAGTTAGACGGTAGTCACTTTTATTTTTACTTATCACAAGAATTTCATTATGCATGTTGACATGGCCCTCCTTATGTAGAATAGAAATGAATATGTGGTCTCAAACAAGAAGGAAATATCGGTACAAAGTGGACTTTTCTTAGCGTTTGAGCGTGGTGCAAGAAAAAACTCTTTGCATATGCCACACAAGACACGTAGGCCCCTATATACTGAACCCTGCATTATGATATTAACTAAATGCTGCATCAACTTTAAAAAGGTGCATATGTGTTTGAATGGCGATATAAAAATAACTGCAATGAGATATCAGGACGGCATCTTTTCAGTAAAAAATGTCTCTGTATATATTCCACAATGGTCAGATTCAAGTTCAGGGACATTGAAAAGAACTTTCTAAGCTGCTACCTTACATTATCTGCCAACCTTGGAGGAGAGAGAGAGAGAGAGAAAAAAAAAAAAAACAGTAGATTCTACTGATTTTAAAGGGAAAAAAAATCACAGGAGACATTACCAGCAACATTTTTGCTTGAAACAGAATGTTTAAAACGATAGCACCACAAAAAGACAATTTCTCTTTATATCATACATGTCGAGAATGATTTATGCTAAACATATTTTGTGTTGATCTCCTTTATGAGATTGATGAATATTAATGATATAACATACATTCTGAAAATGATTTATGCTAAACACATTTCGTGTTAATTTTAATATTTTAATAAAATATTCATCGTCCTCATAAAAAAGGAATTATGAAAAATAAAAGAATATACTGTATATGACTGCCACCTGATTGGAGTTCTTGGCACCCTAGATGTCTTGCCACAACGGTTCAAAACTCAGAGGAAGACATTTAAAAATAAATATTTATTATCATGATATGAATGCGCCATCTGTTGATTGTGTAAGCTACTAAAGCAACTCAATAGACTTTTTTCCGGCTATTTTTGAGTTTTTCACTGAAATTGCCAAAAATTATACATTAGCGGGAAATCGGGAGAAATAGTGAAAAAGCAGGAGTTTCCCGATAAAATCAGTAGTGTTCGCAGCTAAAACATTGTTATACTGACTATTTTACTGGAATAACAGCAGCGATGATTCTAGTTTCTATTTCCTTAATACGTATTACAAATGCATTAATTTTGCAACGTTGTATCCAAGATTTTGCTACTTTTTTCCCCTTCCGATTTTGACTGCAATCAGTGTTCCAGTGGAAGTAATGCACCAACTTGCTTCATAACATATCCAAATACTTCTCTGATCGACTCATTCTCTTGATTAATCATCCATGAATACGGGTAGGAAACAACTAGTATGGAAAACATAAGTAGTAAATTTACATTACTTTTTAAGATATAAATTTACTTAACTTTTTAAAAATAAACTAGCTTTTGACAGATGCTATTATAGGCAATCGTTCTCGACAAACATGCAAAGTTATCACTAAACACCAAAGCATTTACATGATAATTATCACTGGTCACACACATCACAACACTCATTATATGCTTTATCGTTTTTATCATCTTATAAGAATACCGTGTTTCACTTAATATTTTATATGGTATTTCGTTTCAGGAGGAAAAATATATTTTAGCGAGAATTTATTATAATTGTGAAATGTTTTATTTCTAGTATAATAAAATTGTTTCCGTTAAAAACAAATTAAGAATTTTATTCATTTTTACAAAGCTAAGAAATTTAGACGTCTTTGAATGCTTTCAAATTAATAAATTTTGCACCTTGATTTGAATGAGAATGTTTTATTGCTAAATAAATATAAGTGTATACTATTTAAAAATAATGGATTATAATAATTTGTTTACATTTGAATTTTAAATAATTCTGTACTTAATTATCTTAATCTTTTCAGGTTTCTTTTATGCAACGTTTATTTCAATTTGGATGGTCAAATTTTGGAGAAATGTATACCGACACACATATATATATATATATTCAAAATTTTCACCTAATCATTGTGTTATTTAATCTAATAATTAAGTTGGCTTTATTAAATTTTAAAAATGTTTAAATATTTTAAGTTACAGGTATGAAATTTTAATACTTGTTTTTTGTTTAAAAAAAGCTTTAGAGAGATTTATAAAATTATCTTTAGACTAATTTGTTAACTGTAAATGTGTTTAGAAATTGAAAATATGCATTCTTTCTATTCTTTTAATTATCATGGCGATCTTAATATATAATATGTCTGTAAATGAAAGCTAAAAAGAAATTGTGTGTACTTTTACCATTTTTTTAATTCTAGTAAACTTTCCTTTGGTGTGGTGTCTTTATTTCTCTCACGCAACATAAGAGCATCATTTCTATTTTCCATTAAATATGATTTTGGTACTTTAACACCTTAGCAAACATTTCATGAAAAAAGTATTTATTTTAGTTATTTAGAAAATACTTATTATTATTATTATTATAGCATAATTAATTGTATATGTAAAAAAGTGAAGGTGCATGCAGACATAAATTAATCTTGAGGGAAATATTTCGTTACATAAGGAAAATTAGTTCATCGCAAATAATATTAATTATTCAGCTAATTCGAGAATCAGTGTCATAAATTAAAAGTGTTTATAAAAGTAATTCCACTCCCACGTGGTTTGATTCATAATCATTTAAAAAATCGTCACTTTGGTTTCAAATAAAAAAATTAATAAATAAATAAAAAAAGAATTAAGTTTGCCTATCTATTGTTAATGCAGTTCTTCAGTGAGGAAAAATGAGTATTTTCTGGAGTTATCTCATTTGTATAAAGTGATGCGAAGGGGAAAGAGAGTTCTTTTTGAAAAGTGGTTGAACTTGTCATTTAGTATTTGTTCAGCGACATGAAATGAGTACGCTTAAACCAGTGCTTCTCAACTTTTTTGTCGCCGCATATTTTTAACGATTTCAAAATTTGGCTTCACACAAAAAGATAAGGCATTTATAATGTGTAGATAAGTAAGCAATTTTTAAACTATGTAAAATAGATTATGATAATTTTGAATGTAATGTATGTAGTACATATTAAGTTTATAAAATAATTACAAGATAATGATGATAGGCTTTTAATGAGAAATTTCAGCTTCATGTTTTTTGATAATTACATATATATTCGGTTGTAAAAATGACTGTTACTCTCATATTGTTTTCTATATATAATTAGTATTAATTAATACTGAAAATCCTCATTAACACGAAAAAGATCTAGAAAGTTGTAATACTGTTGTTAAAATTGGGCAGTTATTTCACTGTAATGAAATTTCACAGTTGTCGTAGATAAAAATAGTGCTCAGCTGTAAAAATAAGTTTACTCTCCTTTGCAGAGTATTCTAGCTTTAATCTAGGCAAACTTGAAAAAAAAATTATATTCATACTTCTAAAATTTGGCAGCGGACAACAGTGCCGCTGTCCAGTGGTTGAGAATCACTGCTTTGGGCATTATAATCAGCCAGGCATATCACAATAATCTAATACGCAACTCATTCCTATACTCTAAAATGATTCGCTCTGAAATCTATATATAAATTGTAGCACTTTTAATTTAATTAAAATTTACACCTTTAATTAAACGTTGAAAATTTGATTTTAAAGGGAATGTGTTAAAACTATTAGCATGACTTAAAATGAATTATTTTCGAAATATGATTTGCTGACAGTATTATGACAAATTTCAAGTTTCTATTGTGTTTAAATTTTAATCAGATTTTATGAGTCTGAGTGGTTAGCGTTCCTGCTTTCGGTTCAACAGTTCATGAGTTCAAATCCCACCTTGGGAAATAACATTTTTAATGGTTTTGAATCCATTTTAGTCTGGTTAACCTTCATGTGCAAAGAATGAATGTGGGACTACAATCAAATCCAACGAGATTTGATTGAATTAACTGAATCGTCGTTAGCTGTTAATCTGTACACTGCCTGACGTTTAAAATACAAGAGCAAGAAGGTTTGCCAGAGGTAACAAAACTCAGCAAACAGAGAAAGAAGTCAACAAAAAATAATTGCCGTGTATATCGAAATGACATGCATAATACTGAGAAAGAAGAGGGTCAGATCAGTTGGTTGTAGGACCAGAGTGGATCGTGATACATGAAATTGTGTCCTGATGATTGGTTCACCATTACTTGTCCACTATTTGTCAAAATGACTCTTCCCAAAGAGGCAGTGTCAGGATATACAAATGGCGTCCAATCATATCAAACATGTTCGATTGATCATAGATTTGGTGAGCTCGAGAAAATAGCTGCTGTACTCCTTGCTGGGCATGTTGGCAGAAATATGTGGGCGGGCGTTACACAGCTGATATAAAGGGCTTTGGGAACAATGCGCCCTTATCATTGTCAGTCCAATCACCGTGCCACCTCCTAAACTCGTGGGTCTGGTGGAACAGACTATGTCTACGATGGCTTGGCAAACTCGGCAGGTTTTACTGCGGCAAGAAATTTCAACAATTGTATTCCAAGCAGCAAAAATGGCTAAATGTATTTCCTGTCCTCCTTATTTGCATAATTTTCTGGCCACTTCTTGGTGTTGAATTTTCAATGTGGATTAGTGTATTTATTGTCCATCAAAATCGAAACTTAAATATATAGAAATGCTTAGTCATTTCAAAATTATTTGTTAAACTATAAAATTACAAGTTTCGCATCATAATTCACTGTCGTGCTCATATTTATTTATAATTTCATGCTAGATTACAAATTATTTAAGATGTTATATTTCAAGTATTCCACATCTGCCATTTCAGAACAGAGCTTTCTTCTAAATAAGATATAATTTCTTCTAGAAGAATGCCCTTATATACGGTTGCAAGTATATTGACATATTCTTATTTAATTACCATTATTGTTCAAAATTTTATACAATGCTTGTGTGTGTGTATATATATATATTCATATTTTTAAACTTCAAAAAAGTGTGTAACTGCTTGTGTTTAATGCTCTGATTATCAGTTTCAAGTGTGATACGAAAGTTAATTATGTTCGAATTAATCCTTGCGTAAGCAAAATAACCGTAGAGAGACAAGCCATATTTAAAAAATGCAACTGGACGTTCCCTGACAAATTTTTCAAATGATAATAATCTGAGCAAAAAAACGATTTTCTTTAGTTCATCTTTTCTGGTGAAGTATTCTTCGCATGAAAATTGCAAATCATGAATGGGAATTGATTCCGAGAAACGTGTGTTCAACTGAAGGTCGAAATTCTAACCATTCAGCTGTCCTTTTGCTTACTCAGTGTTAAATTTATCATTTTTTAAAATTATTTACTGCTAATTGTGCAGCTATATTAAAGAATCCTTCTAGTGAAATTAATTTTTCATGATAACCAATAATGATTATAAATAAATACCATATTCAACATTGCACGATTTCTAGCTCTTCATAATGTATTTTTAAACATACGGTAAATTTAAATAATGGTTCGACTAGATAAGCTGTTTCTTCACATAAATGAATTGTGAACTAGTTTAGTTTCAAACATACAAGAATATATTTTTTACTTATTACGTTATAATTTTCTTAGAAGTATAAAACTAAATCTTTTGTGACGTGTACAAGTATGTGTTAAATAATGAAAAAGAAATGTCATTACTTTGAAATAACGAAAATGAATAACGAGCCATTTTAAAGCCATCACAAACATCCTTCATCAATTATTTTAAAATGCAGATAGAAAGATGTCAGACATTCAAATTCGAGGAACAATTAAAATGAATGCATAAATGTAAATACAATGTGAACAAATTGTTTTTTTTTAAAGATCATTTTTTTATGCTGTACGTAAAATTGCATAGTGCAATTTGTAATTTTAAAATGTGAAATTTCCCAATGCTATTGATTTAATAAATTAAAATGCATCTATAATTATTTATATTTGTGGTTGACTATCCGTTAAGTAAAACCACTTCTTAAATCTGAAGGATGTTTAACTGTGCATATAGTGATAACTTTCGAATAAAGGCTTCAACTAAGGTTTAAATAAATATGAACTCTGAATTCCCAACACAATCGAATATCAAGTTTTCACTATATTAATCGTAAAAAAAAAAAAAAAAAACTAGTTTTCCAAATGCTTTTTACATGTACACAGGAATTAAACCTACACTGGTAAAATAGGTTTCTAAGTGTCTTCTGATAGTGGCACCTAAACACTGGTAATGAATATAATGATTTTGAATCATCTGTTACGGAGCCGAGTTGGCAGCCGAATGGGTATCGCTTTTGCCTTCGGTTCAACAGTTTGTTGGGTTCGAATTTCACCTTGGGCATGTATGTTTGTAGTTGTTTGGAATCCACTACAAAAACCGTAGATCCCGCTCTAATAAGAACTCGTGTGCAAAAAAATGACCGATGAGCGACAAGCAAACCAAACTAACTGTTTCGAAAATAACCCACTTGCGGGCATTTTCGTTTTTCCAAGATTCATTAAGTGGAAGAAGATTTTTCACTTCTAAATGATAACATATTACAGTTAGTTTTCTCAATTATATTTTCATACGTACGTAAGAAAAATATAAGCTTTGTAAATTCCATAATGTGTGTAATCTCTGAAATATAGGTAATTGCATTCTCTTTTTATCTGTGAAGGTTCCCGCCCCCCCTTTTTTTTTTCCTCCTTTCAAAATTGAAGTTGAATGTTTTAAAAAAAGTGGGGATACAATTGTGATAGCTAGAAACAAAAGAGCATTACTTTGTCAGTTTCAACTTATATCGTTATTTTAAAAACAGTAAGAAACTCATTCGTAGATTTGAGATGTGTTCATTTGATGTCGGACTCATGTCCCTCCTCTTGTCGATAATTTACATTTAATCAAGAGCAGTGGCATACTCTTGCTTTTGATTCAACCAGCGTATACTTGAACATTCACCTCAGGTTAGGAAAGTCACATTGGTTTGGAATCTCTAAGTTATATATAGGATTCCATCTGATTAATGTTTTGTTAGATGCGCGTGAATTGTAAAAACCTTCCACTCACTTTGAAAAGCAGGGCTTAAAAACAAATCGAATGTCAGTATTCTATTAACTTAGAAGTAAAAATGTTTAATGAGTAACAAAGAATGGTCAACCACAATCATTGCGATGTTTATGATTAGTTGTTTAAATTTAGTGACTTAGTAATCACCTCTTGATAAGGTTGATTTCAGAGCTATTGCCCTTTTTCCAGAACACATCTCTGAAGAGATGTTCGATACAAAGGAACTGTTTCAGTTCGAGGAACTTCGGCGGTCTCACACACGATGCCTGCTCTCACTGGGCCATCGTGTCTTCGATTAACTCTAGTCATATGATAGGAAAGGATGCAAATATTTACAACGTCCCGAAGGAAAACTTCACATTCAGAATTTCTGTTACTTTTAATTTATTCCTTTATTTGAAGTGTTGTGGTTTAACCTAAAACAGTTTACGGTTCTCAGTCGGGTGAATATCGGTTTAATTGTTTGAGGTACTGCAAGTGTTGCGATTTTAGCTGCTAATTATCGCCGTCTACCCGTAAGATAGGGATCATATAGCTTTGGTTTAACAACTTTTGCGTTCGAATATTGCATTGGACAAGGATGCTTATAGAGTTTCGAAAACGCATCCGGTTTCTGTCTAGTTAGCTATCCTGAGCAGAAAAAATCACTGGTAAACCAATCTTAAAGAAACGGGAAGTTTGGTAGCACTTAAAAAAGTAAATGTATTTATGTATGTGCTTAGCACTATTTATAATATATTTCTTTCTTTAAAGCATTTGGTACCACAGCGTTTCAAATAGAGGAAAAAGTGACTAGAAAATTCTACAATGAGTGATAGGTTAATGAATAATTTGGAAAAAATGTTACCCAATCCATATAACGTATTCTAACTAACAGTTCCCTAAGTATGAAGTGCAAGGTTGACTAATACGAAGGACCAAAAATTATTTTTCATCTCTTTTTGAATTACCTTATACTAACAAGAACATTTTTTTTTTGAGTAACAGAACAAATAAATGCGTCACATAATCCGTCCCAATTTTTTTCGGCGAATATTCTAATGCTACAGGTGCCGAATAAAATAAAAACAAAAACCATTATCATTAAAAATATTTTTTAAGAAAAAAGGTCTGAAATCACCTCAACGCGAAGTGCAATAAATGGATGTGAAAGCGCAGCACCGATCATGATGCAAGAATGTTTTAGCATATAACTGGTCAATTTTAACTTAGTGACATTTAAAACTAAAATTAAATGATTATTTTCGAAAATTAGATACATTTTTCCTTGTGTACACGTATGCTTTGTTACCTTGCATTAACACATTTGTCAAGATTGCGTTTTGTTAATTCCCTTCTCTATCGCTTTTCATTTAAAATTTGTTGCGTAACTTCACCGCTTTCGTTTTTACACGAGGATCTCTAAATGCTTCCAGAGCGAAACATCTCGGAGCTCAAGACAGAGTGTGAAATGACGTTAGCCCAATATGCAACTGAAATGTCTTTCCCTGAAACTTAATTCGTTCTTAAGTGTTGTTGAACAATGCTGATTATGCTTTAAATAAATAGCTCAGTCGTGGCGTCATCTGTTATTAATTTATGAAATACAAACGGGGTTTCTTTCAAAATTATTGAGAATGTTTTTATCAGATTATCCGTGGCGGCGTACAATAAGCACAACGAAATTCAAAACTTTTTTGCACTCATTATCTGCGGATTTTATACCGGAAAATACGATGCTTGTGTGTAGGCATACCTATTGAACTTCAGCGTTCTATAGTGGAAAAATAGTAATAGCCAAAGCAGAACTTCAGTTTCGGTTTTGATTTCATTCATAATCGAAGTTGATTTCAATTTGTACACTTGTACTCCCCCCCCCAATCCATTTTCTTGCTTATTCACTGTCTTGTACGTAGTCTTGAATAAGGATTCAACGCCCTATAAATAAAAAGAATTAATTTACATACACAATTATATGTACCTATTATTTTTTTTATAAACTTATATATTATTTTGTAAAAAAAAATCCTTTTTAATGTCTCCAGAACGAATGAATCAATTTCACAAAATAATCTACGGTAAATCGATGTGTGATTGGTTAACAAATAAATCTGATAGTTAATATAGTCTTTTTTTAATAGATATTCTAATCAATAACCAATCACCCACTGAATTAACATCTTGAAATTAAATACGTAATCTAAGTATCTCGATATTTAAATTATTTTTTGTATATATATTAACTCATACATTCTCAAAAAAATATTTTGCTAGCCATTGGTTTTCAGAGTTTTTTTATATTTATTAAATATATATATTATTAAATAAATTTATTAAATATTAAAAAAGACATCCCGCTACCCATTGGTTTTTAGAGTTTTTGTATATTAATTAATCGAATGTTTCCCTATACTTGACTAAATTATAATGAAAAAAAAATTAATCATTTAATAAAAAGTAAAAAATGCTTTATGTTTATATCGTTTTATGAAAGGTGGGAATACTACCAAAATAACATGTATGTCTGAGGAATCTATTTTTAATTATGTATATTTTTCAACTAATTAAATTTAAACAACAGTCTGATTTCAGGCGTAAACCAATTATAACATAAAACTAAATCGAAAAAAAAAAAAAAATGGATTCCGTTTGTCTTGGCGTGATATATGCGCAAATGAGTGGACTCGACAATACATTGAATCGCTATCAATTCCTATGTGTGTTTAATCGAAATAATTTTTCTTTTTTTCCAATTTTGCCAACTGAAAAGTCACTAAAGACAGATGATCTCATTTGTGTACAAGGGTTCATTTGACCAGGCTTATGGTTTAAAATATGTTTATCCGAACTAAACAATGTACATCCGAAATTAAAATAGAAACTGACCAGTTTTTAAACTGTTTTGAAACGCTGTCATTAACCGTACGCGAGAGTTGATATGTCAGTGACCAATAAATTAAAGTGAATCCATGTCCGAATTGAACTCACAAACTATTGAACCAAAAGCCACTCGTATGCAACAAGGGCAAGTGGCTTATCTGAAAGGTAGACTTTAAAATGTTTAGCGATCATTTTGGAGTAAGCCTCCAGGATTTCTAATAATTTGGTAAAATATTAAATTTGATTTCTCCGTTATATATATTAAGTAAATTTCTAGTATTTTACATAGTTCCATTTTCTATCAATTATAAGCACATGATTCCAAATATAACTGAATAACAAAACTTTCAGGAACATATGTTTATTAATATTATTTAAGTTCCAGATCACAATATATAATAATAACGACATATTACATATAATTTCACAAAAACAGCCACACACTAAGAAGCGGTGGACAAAAACACCTCAATATCTTTATCCTATTATATTCAAATGTTACACAATTTATACACCGGATGCATCAAACAGAATATACCACCGAGAGTATTCTACAAGTAAGTCCATTATTGTTATTTACTTCTCTTTTACCGTTAGTTTTGAAGAGAAGGTGAACCCAACAAAAAAGTCTTTCTTCATTTTCCAGTAATAATTTTTTAATTTTTTTTATATTATGTGATTTAAAATTTACGAAAATGCTTATTTTTAAAACTTTGGAGAAATTCCCGCGTTAAAAAACATGCTCTTAACTTAGCGACGAAATTATGTCACCAAGCGGTTGTGGGTGTTGAGCAAGTTTAGTGTGAAATTTGTCCAGAATTAATTTAAAAATTCATATATATATACACACTCTTATTAAAATGTAAAAAGCAAAAATTCTCTTAAAACTCATTTATGCTTAACGAGTAGCATTAATGAAACAATTTGAGGGCTTCAGATCCTTATATCTCTATCTCTAAATGTTTTATGAAAAATAGTAATGTTGATTATTTTTCGAATTATTTGTGATAAAAATTCTTCGTTTAACTACTGCAACAAACGCGTTTACGCTTTTTCCAAATGAACAGACAGCTAGAAACGAATTTATCGTTTATTAACTCTTAAATTAAAAGGAATTTTAAGAGATTCATTTTTTTTGGGAAATGAATTTATGTTCCTTACCATTTTAAACTTTAAATTAATTTAAAGTTAAGATAGAACTTGAATTTTTATCTGGTTAAGAGAGAATGCAATATATATATATATATATATATTTAAATATGCTTTAGTTAATTTTTTCCGTTTCAAAGGGATATTCTAGTAGAGAAAGAAATATGTGTAAGGATGTGGTTTATAGGCAATACAAAATATGAGAGTGCTTGGTAAAAATGTCAAAATCCTTCAGTTATAATTAGATAAAATAATACTATTTTTTTTTTTTCAAATTAAAGAGTTTAGATAAAACACTTAAGAATATTAGTACAGAATTTAATCTGTAAATATTATCATATAGCATATAATCAATGCTATAAGATAATATTCATGATCTCATAAATTTACCTTGAGTTTGCTTTGAAATAAATTCTAACTATTTGATGAATTGTATGTCATTTATCAACGAGAAAATATTTCGGGTTAAGAAACACCAAAAGCGCGCTGTATTAGCAGATAGAAGTGGCATTTGCTTGCAGTATATTTCAGGAATCTTATTTCTGCCATCTGAAAATCAGAAAAACTAGCATGTCATTTAACGCTTCTCAAATAACGAATTCTCTTTTATGCATTTAGAATGGGCGTCATTTACTGAGACGATTTTACGCTCGGAAACTTGAATGCAATTTTTGAAAAACCTGTACTTTTAACTGAAAACTTAATACAATATTCAAATGAAAAGCTCGTTTTTTCTAAGCCTTTTGTCTTGCTGAGTGGATAAATATACGAGCTCTCTTATTTTAATCATCTTGTATATTAGATTTTTACATTTCCGTCAATGAGTATGAAAATATTCTTTATCACATAAAATAACACATTAATCAATGATATAGTCATTGCAACATAGATTAATATACTGTCACTGAAATTTTACTCATAAATTTGACGAAACATTCTTACAAATGGTATTCGCAAGTACTTTGATTTAGAAACTAGCTCGAGTACTACCGCGGTACAAAACACCGTTAATGTGTGAATTGTTTTCCTCTCTATTTCATGATCATAGATAATCAGTCATCGAACTAATAGCCTAATGCGATAAGGTATTGTTTATTTGAACTCGTTTTAAAATGAGTTTAGTTTTAAAATATTGCCATTATTCTTTAGCCTTAATTAGGCATAAAATTAAAAAGATAAACATGGGTGATAAATTATAATTAGCTTTTGTTATAATTGAAGTTTTGCATTTTAATTCTAATATTTTCATAAATAATAAGTTGTGTGATAAAGTAAAAGCAAGATGGAAAAAAATTACACCTTTTAATAACTATGCTCTTGTATACTGAAAAACGAATACTTGAGCGAATGCATGTATAAAATCATTTAACTTCCTAACAAATTTCTCTCTCTCTCTTTTCTGCAACTACGGTTATTATAAGCATTTCTTGTGCTTTAGTTTAGGCAAATATCAACAACTTGATATTAGTTTCATTCCAGGACATGCAGACCAATCCAAGATTAATATTTCTTAGACAAATAAATCTAAGGAATGCGAACAAATCTTATTTATATAAATGGTTTGTATTCGATCAATAAAAATATTCGGTATGCTTTATATAAACTATTTGTTATTCCATTTATATTACTAATTATTCTTTGCTGTATATATATATTTGGTTAATATTTTATAACTTTTATACATTTCCTATTTTTGGCTACTCTTTTCTACCATGCCCCTATAGTAGCTTTAGCACAATATATTTGGAATCGGGATGTATTTATTTTTATTAATGATGATTTTTTTTTTGTAAATAAGTTCCATTTTTTATTTATTTCTCTCTCTCTCTCTCATTTTGTAATTTGAGCTACTCAGGTTATTTTTTCTCGTATTATAAAATTGTTGCTTTGCACATTTGTTTTACTTTAATAATTAATAACATTTACAATTTTATTTTAATTAATTACATTTGTTTTACTTTAATAATTTTAATTGAAATTTATAGATTTCCTACTTTTGATTGTTCTTAACTAGAGTGCTGCTAGTATTGCTTTAGCACAAAGTATTTGGAATTGAGATTCACTTTTTATAATTTTTTCATACTTCCATTTTTGTTTTCCATTTGAGCATTTCATACTATAAATTTTTAGCATAATGAGTAAAATAAAATAATATAAAAACTTTTTTCTTTTAATTAAATTTGTATTTACTTAAATTTTTATTAAATCAAAATTAATATATGTAACATATATGATTATATATAATCCACATATATTCTTGTCATAGTACTTGTACATTAAGTATGACCTTATTTACATATGTACTTTATTCATTTCATTTTTAATATTTATGTTTAAAGACAACTCATGTTTTTGGCAAATGACCTAGCGATAATGATTTTTATAGCAAATTCTGCATTATTTTAATAAAAATATCAACAAGACATAAGCAACCGAAAACAATTATATAATATTTTTAAATATCTGAAATCTCTATACTTAACATGTCCGAGCTGCCGTTGCGAATACGACGGATCTTTGGTTGAGTCGGTATCGAACTATCTTCCGATAAGGAGAGTGAACGTTCTATCCAACGAGGCCATCGTTTCGTTAATGTATGAGAAATGCGGGTAAGATATTTTTTAATTTACGATTTGTTGAAATTTAGTTATCCTAAGGAAAGATATGTCTTCTTTTTGATGACCCAGTTTTATTTTATTTATTTATTTTTTTCGCTATTCCTATAGTTGCAGCAGAGAGAGAGTATTTGTATGCAAAACATTAACTTCAGTATTACTCTATTTCCATCATAAATGAATCTTTTTAAAATTAAGATTTCCTAAATCCCCTGCTCGTTTACTTTTCTCTCGAAAATATGTAATAGAGAAAGATTTTCCTGGAGATTTTAGAAAAATGGCTCTAAAAACAAAAGTTCCGATATGAGAACTACCGGGTACTGAAATATTTTAAATGATACCGAAAAAAAAATATTTAAAGGTGAAAAAGAACAAATATAGTGTCTTTTAGATATAAATGTGTGACTAAGATTATTTTTACAAAAACAAGAACATTGATTTCGTGATTTGAATACTTGCATCGTTAAGAAGTTGCACTTTTGTACCTTGGGTAACATTTTTTGTGCTTTTCAAAAGTATTGTTTTATTTGAGGGTACAATTAAAGTCAGAAGAGCTTCGTCTCTTCTTTGCGCATGTTCAAAATTTTCTCATTTTCGTGCATCAATGACGAATCGATGATACATATAAAATTTGTTTTTATGCATTTTAGCATACGTAATCACATGTAGCTAACATGCTATTTTATGATAAGGCCGACAATGTTTATGAGCCGCAGCAAATGTAAGAAAATTGAAGAATGGAAATTTAACACATTTAAAAGTCGTTCATAAAAATTGGTAAATTTAAATGAAAACAGCTGTGGTCGTTGATAACGCGCATGCGCATTAACTGAACTCTACGTAATTTTAAAATTACCACACACCTAA
Source organism: Latrodectus elegans (assembly GCA_030067965.1). Classification (NCBI taxonomy): domain Eukaryota; kingdom Metazoa; phylum Arthropoda; class Arachnida; order Araneae; family Theridiidae; genus Latrodectus; species Latrodectus elegans. The sequence goes on along the minus strand of CM057818.1, from coordinate 62,901,045 downwards.
AGCGGGAAAAAAGTCGCATCACTTCGCGTAGAGGAGATTTGCAGAACTGAATGTATTAAAAAACGGCATGTAAGACGTGTCAGATTTTCAGATCTATTTTAGGATGAGAAATGCGTCGTTTTACACCGACAAATATGGTACTTTAAATCACAAATTTTCTGAACAAGAAAGCAACCTTATTCTCCTTCTAAATAGTCCTTACGCACAATTTCATTCTAAATTCAGAAAATGAAAGCAAGACAAGGCAAAGTTTTACGATTAAACAAAAGAGTACACAAGTAAGTTGCCGCAAATTCTGCATAATTGACATCAAATCATTTCATGTTAATAACATCAATCCCATTAATGAGACTTCTTTATTTTAAATGTATTAAATTAGTTATTAACTGTTTATGATGTAGGATGCGTTACACAAATTTTAACAAATATTTCTTATAATTCCATATATTACATAAATAATATATTCCATATCATTCTTAGTAATTAATACTTATTTTAACGGTTATAATTATGCGATTAAAAAGCGGTGACATTTATTTTCATAAATTACTAAGCAAAGTACTTGAAAAGTTCATTATTTTAGTTTAAAAAAAGTACTATTCTAATGAGGAACTAAAAGTTTTGACTCGAACTGTCAGCAAAAATGACTAAACATAAAAGTACTTTGCCTTCTTTATTTTGACTACAAGGAAAAAATATTTATCAACATTTTCAAATATATAAATTTGTACGGACAATTACACTTGTTATTCCGTAGAAAGCGACATGCAGTCGACTTTCGCACATGATGGGTTCCTGAGAGTGTGCGCGAACGCAGAATGCTCAAAAGTAGAGGGATGTGAAAGAATATGCTCCAAAAACTGTGTTTTAAAGAATTTATTTATCAATATGTATACATAATGAAGTTTCGACGGAGCAATATTTGGGAAGAAATAAAATACTGATCAATCTAATATATTCCAGAAATTATATATAAAAAAATTAAGATATATATATATATATATATATATATATATATATATATATATATATATTCGCTATTTACAAGATTTGTAGTACAAAACAATAGAGTATCACAAACTTAGAAAAAGTAAGAAACCTAGAAAGGAAAGGTTTAAAAGAATGATAAACGATAATATCCAGCTGAGTAAGAAACGAAAATCGCAAGCGTGATTAAAGGAACAAAATCATTAAAAGGAAGTAAGGTAAGAGCAAAATTATTATTGATAAGGAAATATAGACACGACACAATAATTACAAAATGCAAAATTTTTTCACCGAATAAAATGGATATGATTAAATTAAGATGGAAATTAATGGAAAATTCTGTTTATCCGAAATGATATGCGCCATTAATGTGCCTTGTGTCCAGAATTACACTTAATGTGCCTTGGCCAGAATGGTTAACACTGGATCCAACATTGTTGGGTCCAGTGATAACTAAAGCAAAGATTTTCTTGCAAAAACTTTGGTGTTTAAAGCTTACTTTGATGAGTGGAGTGATGCCCTTCCTGCAATGGAAGCCCAGCAATGGCAGAACTTTATTGAAACTTTGCCAACGATCAACAATGTTGAATTCAAACGATGCATTATGATGCACAACGATGCATTATGATGCATTTGAGCTTCATGGATTTGCGGATGCATCTGAGTCTGCGTATGGATGTGTCATCTATTGCAAATCAACATCTGAGACTGGAGATTCTGAAGTGACTTTGGTTTGTAGCAAGTCACGAGTGGCACCCCTTAAGAGAGTTACAATCCCGAGGTTGGAATTGTGTGCAGCAGTTCTTTTAGCGAAGCCGATTACAAAAGTTAAAGATGCCCTACAGCTTAAAGACTGCAGTAAGAATGTCCATTTGTGGAGTGATTCCATGATAACTCTTTCCTGGATCCGTAAGGAATCTTACCTACTAAAGACGTTTGTTGCCAACCGAGTTGGCCTAATACAAGACTTAATAGAGATTCATCAGTGGCGCCATGTGTCATCGAGGGACAATCCTGCTGACCTTATCTCGAGAGGAATGGAACCCAACAAACTGATTGAAAGTGAACTATGGCTTAATGGCCCCAGTTTCCTTGCTGAAAAAGTCTATCCCAACCGAAAAATTCCATCATTAGTGATACAAGATGAGTTTACCTGGTTTACAAGACATACAAGATGAGTTTATCACTAATGATGGAATGTCTTCTCGGCTGCTAGTGATAGGTGGCCGTTGAGATCCCGCATGGCCTTATTACCTTCCTGAACCCATCGATTCCATATTCTGCTAACAGTCATTGGATCTCGACCGACGCGAGCAGCAATACTGCGATAAGATAAACCGCAATCCCGGTACGCTACAATTAGACCTTTATCAAAGTCAGAAACGTGCTGGTATGCATTTCTCCTTCTTACACGAGGCATCACAACAACTTTTCACCAGGCAACAATGTTCAAATGCAATTTGTGTAAGAAGAACCGGCTGAACAATTTCCTCATGTAAACACAATTTAGGTGTCGCTACTGGCGGCTGCTTTGTCTGAATGCGCTGAAAAGCTAATCATTTGTGTATCACAGCACCTTTTTCCTTTCGTTTAAATTTCACGTCTGTAGCATGTCGCCTTCTTGGTGTAGCAATTTTAATGGCCAGTAGTGTATAAACATCTATGTTCGACATGACAATCAAATACATGAATTTATTAGCCGAAGACCAGAACATTATTTATTTTACGGTTAGGCCGGCCATAATTAATAGCTGAAATAGGAACATGAGCATCGTAAGTAGTTAAATTGAATTCCGGTGTTCACCCGACTATATGTGTGAGAGCTGTTAATAGTTTCTGTTTAATACGCACGACTTAGCTGCAAAAACAAATTAAAAGCAATAGAAATTTTGAACTGAGTTTTATGCATTAACGTGTTAAAAAAGATTGTATCTTTTCCTCTTTTGTTACTAGAATTAATTAAATACAAGATTATATGATGAGAAAAGACGTCTCTATTAAGACGGAGAAATTTCTATTGCATCCTTCGCACTGAGATAGCTTACACACACTCGAAAGTTGCATGATATCTTATGTGTCTCTAATGGAGAGTGATGGAGACAAGTGTCAGCTCACAAATTGACCTCGTCGAATGATATTAGTTTTAAACGATTTGTATTTACCTGTTTTTCTCTCAACAGATATAAGCAGCTACATATTACAAACAAAATGTGTGTGTGTGTGATTAATTTATCTATTAACCGAGATTTGTTACCCAATAAACATTTATTGGTTATTCGAATACCGGCACGATAAGTTTCTCTTATTTCAACTTTTGAAAATCTGCTTTTAAAGGCGAAAGGAAGGTTTGTTTGTCACTTTGCAACTATTTTTGCGCATGAAGGCTACCCAGACTGAATATGTAAAGTGAATTGATTATTTCTTGCGACGTCAAAGTCGCATGTTGAATATGATGGGCGATACTATTGGATTGTTCGATGTGCCCACCGCATAAATTCTATTAAATTTGTATCTAAGGGATTACAAGCAGCATTTCTTTAAAATTAATTACTTAAAACGTTATTAAGATATTATTGACTCTTTTTGTTTAATTACAAAATGGTTACAATGTTTGAGCTACGTAGTTCTTTTGACAATCGTTGATGATACAATACAAACTGTTTCACATCTTCCACTATTTCACGAAACAATTCTGACAACAAGTTTCAATTGTCATGGCAAAGCTATTTTTTATTTATTTGGGAAATTAATTCAGATCATGAATTCTGAAGATTGAGTCCATTCTGAACTACTTTAAATATACAAACCTGAGGTAGGAAATCAAACCCACGGCTGTTGAACCAAAATCAAGATCATTCGACTGCTAAATCAATAAATGAAAACCACGAGAATTTAATCGAATGGATATTTTCTACCATTGCGAATAAAATAACTAAATTGGTTATTGATGATGAGAAAGAATAACTATACAAGTCCTATTTGACAGGAATGTCATTCTATTTCTATAACTTTATACATTTCTCCCTATTTTCTGAACTCTATTTAGTATAAAAAAATTGAGTAATTGATGAGAAGGAACAGTGTTAAACTTCCCTGGTGCAATCATCTATCACTGGGATTATCTACATTTTCGAGTAGAAAAATTTCAAATTTCCAAAATATGTGGTATATAAAAATAAAATGGAAAATTATTATTTAAAAGATAACCTCTTGTTCTGCATGTTTCTGTACAGGGTGAATCTTGGATAGTAAATGTCTGCTCGTGGGTCAACCTCGTCTTGTGATCGGAATTTATAATCAAGATTAAATAGCGAATGTTTAGAAATGTGACACGGCTGTTAAACATAAGAGAATAGACTCATAGAAACTTATAGCGTAAATTTAAAATATAAACTAAATTCCTCTAAAAACTAGATTTTTCATATGCGAAACATTGTATCATGGTAAATTAGTTTCGAGTTTGATATTATGAGTTGAATACCTATCAAAAATCAAAATTGTAAGTTAAACTTAAGTATAGGCTCTATCTTACTGTATATGCTTAAAAAGGCGCAATTATAACACATTAACAAATTATAAGCTGCATTTTGCGTAAAGATCAGCAGAAATAAATTTTCATACTTATGCAAAAGCGTAACACTCACATTTCCATATATTATACTAATGGTGCGAATTCCTGGTAATGAATATAGATTCCATGGCAAAGGCAAGCCTAGGTGTGATTGCTACTCTCTTGTATCCAGAAGGTAGCAATCACACCTAGGCTTGCCTTTGCCACCAGCCTATTAAGTTTCTTAACTGCGTGGCCACGAGCGTATTAAGTTTCTTAGAAAATCTTCTGCTCAAGTGGTGTAATTAAAGCGAGAAACTTAATACTTGACAAGTGAGAAAACAAAGCCGAAATATGAAAAAGTAAACGAAATCATGAAAAATTAAGAACGCTCAAAGAAAAGGAAACATCAATGAATACAAATGTTAAAACAATCCGAATTTAATCAATATTTCTTCTCTGATGCGGTATGAAAAAAAAGTGTGGAGGATACTACCACACATACGAAATAACATACACAATCTCTCTATAATTATATTTAATGCTTTAAAATACTTAAACTAGAACTTTACCATTCAACAATTATAATTTACAAAAAAGGTTGCGCATTTTTATTTAACTCCAAGGACGTAAAGCAAAATGAATAAAAATTGGAACTGTTCTATATGTTGTAAATATATTTAGGGTATGAATTTTTATTCCTCCCCGAAATGGCAAATCTGGATACCTTTCAACTCGCAAAGTCTTAAACTAATGAAGTAGATGAATGAAAATGTACATTTTCTTAAAAATTAGGTTTTTCTTTAATCATTTCAAGGTAATGACATACATTTGTTCACATCATAAGAAAATAGTTCGTTAAATACCGATTTCAAATCTTTTTCGAATATCGATATCGAAAAAAAAATGTATCATATGCAAGGTTAATACATATAAAAATTAATAAAACAAATATAATTTTATTCGTATGAAAATATTGATATTTATCATGAAATCCATCTAAATTGCATGAAGAAATATAGCTTATTGAAGTCATTCACTGAAATTCTCACTCACTTATATTTTAACAAAATATTAAAGCTCATTTTATGTTATCAAAAAAAAAAAATCTTTTAATTGAAATATTTTCAATGTTACTGATGCTTTTGTTCCTGTTATATTAGAGTTGCCGATATTTAAGTTTGATCAACTCCCGTAGACTTAACATTACATGACGTCACAGCTCCAATTTTAGCAATGCGTTCTATTTATCCAAAGAATGCTTGAATGCTATTTCAGGTCTGCTGTAAAAAAATAACTGTTTTACTAGATTTAATAATAGATCGCTTTTCTGGATACTATTCTTAAGGTTGCCATATTTTAACTTATAGAATCCAGATTTTATGATTCATTCTTATTTGGGAATTTTGCTTATAAACGAAACTTGGCTATAGCCAAGTTTTTAAAATGCAAATTAATTCAGATGAACATCTAAAATGGATTTTCTTTGTTTTGTTTGAATCAATTTCACGCCTAAATTTCGACATAATTCTTATGTGATTTTTATAAAAATATTTTCTCTAAAAAATTCAATATATTAAAAACTTTCCTTTTCTGTAAGATTCAAATTTTTTTAAGAAAATGAAACAAATTCTTCAGTATATTACTGCATTATTTTATTAAATTTACTATCATTATTATAATTTTTGGGACTGTGAACATATCCTTGAGTTAACATTTTATAAATTGACTCTACCAATTATATTACATTTTCTACTTTCTTTCGAATTATTTTATACAAACGATGTATAAAATAATGCTAATGGAAGTTACAGAATAATGCTTATATATATATATATATATATATATACATATATATATATATATATATATATATATATATATATATATATATATATATATATATATATATATATATATATATGTATGTATGTATATATATATATATATATATATATATATATATATATATAATGGTTATTTCCTTGTCTGATTGGATACTATTGTCTGAATGCACATTTTTTAAAAATTAGAATTATACTTCTGTCGGCATTCTTTAACTAACTATGGACTGTTTTTTGGTAAAACACTTTGATGAATACACTACATATATACACTACATATACCTTGAGTAGTCAAGATTTAAAAAATATTACGAAATGAAATATAAATGTAATTTTCATTGTTAATAAAAATATTTTAAAAAAGCTTAATAAGATAATTTTATATCTAACTATTGAACAGTCAGTACTTAGTGACATTTTTTAAATATGTGTATTTTAAACAAAACAATTTTTAAAATTTTCAGTTCTTAAAGAGGGTAAAAAATTAAGTATTTAATATGAATACCATTTAATGTGTGTGTGGATATTTCAGAAGTCTGGTCAAAAGAAGACAAAGCTTTAACTTTATAATTTAGTATCTAGATTTAAAAATAATATATTAACATAATTTCTACTTAAAAGTATTTATCAAAACTAAACATGTCAGCGTAATCCAAAAAAAAAAAAAAAAAAAAAAAAGTACATCTTTTATATAAAAGTGTTATTTTTTATACTTTTAAATTTAAATTTTAATTTTCAAATTGTATAAAATTTCAAAATGTAAAAATATTTGCATGATATTTTTATTATATAAAAATGTATCCTATTAAGAATATCTGATAAATATTCGGAAATACTTTCAAATTATTTAAACAAAATATAATTTGAATTATATAATATTCGTTAAAATGTAATTGAATTTTTAAGCAGTTAAATTCTTTTATAATGAAATTAATATGCCCATTCTAAAAATTAAATTTGCTGTTTAAAAATCTAAAACTATGCACCCTATGAATAATTTATAAACTCCCATGAAATTATAAATAATGGGAATGAGTTAACATTCATATACGAAAACCACATGAGGCTTTAAAATTTAATCAATAAATTTAATATATTTAAATTTGCTTATATATTTAATTTTCAGTTGTGATGGACAAATGGAAAATAACAGCTAACAAAGGTTCAGTTAATTTTAGTATAATCTGATTAATATTTCAAGGATAATAAAAACTTCATTATGTTATTTCCATAATAGTCGGCAATGCAAAAGTAATCTGAAAAAAATTCGTTTTATATTATTCTTACATTTTTCTACAGAAAAATTGTTTTCAAAATCAAAATTTTAATGTGTGTCATAATTTATCGGCGCATTTAAAAATGAATCATTAAAAAGCACAAGGAGTTGATTCAAATAATTGCACGTGAGTCAGAAGAAGAAGCACAGAATTATGATTATGTTAAAGAAGTTTTATTTAAAAGATTTAAATTGACCCCAGAGAAGTTTAGACAATTGTTTGTAAAACATCAAAAGGAAAATGATGTTACTTGGACAGATTATTATTACGAACTTTATAATTATTTTTATGGGTGGATCAATGGACTTAAAGTTGATACTTTTGAAAAGTTAAGTGTTTTAATCCTAACGGATCAGATTAAAAAGAGAGCTCCACAAGAATTTAAAGAATTCTATTTAGATGAATAAGGTAGTATAAACAATCCACTTCATTTGGCAGAGAAATTAGAAGAATTTGAGGACATTAAGAAAACTATCAAACCAATTAATGTGATGAAGAAGAAAACTATTCAACATCAAAATCAAAGATCATATAGCCCTCCTCACAGGTTTGTGAAACGTGATAATAATCATAGGAATGAAAATTTTAAGACAGAGAAGAAAGATTTTAAGGAAGGATTTAAAGATAAAAGTTTTTAAAAAAGAAGATTATTGAAATGTTTTGAATGTAATTCTACTGATCATTTGAGACCACAATGGCCTTTAATTAAAAGACACGCCCCTAATTCTATAAATAGTGTAGGAGAAGAAACGGTTAAGGAATTACTCAAACCCTATACAATTATTGGGAAAGTGAATGGAATTAAATGTGAAATTTTGAGAGATACTGGAGCCACAATAGATATTGTTAGTAAGAAGTATGTGTTGCCTAATGATATGACTGGTGAACATGTTTGGGTACAACAACCCTTAGATTTGAATTCCACATGTTTACCAATTGCACGAATTGTGTTGGAGTGTGATTTAGGAAATGTTATTACAAAGGCTGCTATTATTACAAATGAATTGGATCGTGGTAGATACCTATTAGGAAACCGAACAGCCTCATTAATAGAAGAAAAGAAGGAAAATAAGAATTTGGCAGATGAGATAAATAATGTGCAGACTAAAAGTCAGAAACGTATAGAAGAGGAGTTGAAGATGAACTCAAACAAAACAAAAGAAAGTTTGAATACAAATTCCAATGAAGAGGTTGTGGATAAGGAAGACTTAACAGTTTTACCAGAAGCTCAGTCGGATGATCCTTTAGTTTCCTTACTTAAAATTGATAAAGAAAAATTCAAAGAATGCCAAAGAACAAGTGAGGATCTCAAACCATTGTTTAAACAGGCTGAGAATATCGAGTTTGGAGAAGTCAATAAAACAAATTATGTAATAAGAAATGAACTGTTACTTAAAAGAAAAGTAGATAAATTAGGACATGAAAATTGTTTATTAGTTGTTCCTAAGGAGTTCAGAGAAAAACTAAAAATCGCTTGTCATGAAGGTACATCTGCTCATCTTGGAGTTACTAAAACAAAAGACAGACTAGCTCGCAATTTTACTGGCCAAATTGTTACAAAGAATTAGAAGAATTTGTAAGGTCCTGTGATCCTTGTCAAAGAGCCGGAAAAGTTGGAGAGAAAAAGAAAGCTCCTATGAAAGTAGTACCAATAATATCTGAAGCTTTTAGAAAGATAAATATAGATGCTGTAGGTCCTTTGCCTGTCACACCTTCAGGAAAAAAATATATTCTTACTGCTATGTGTCTTGCATCCAAATATCCAGATGCTGTTGTCTTAGAAGATATATCATCCACATCAGTTGTTGATGCATTACTTCAAATGTTTAGCCGTATGGGCTTTCCTAAAGAGATCCAACATGATCAAGGGACCTCTTTTATGAGCGCTCTAACTACAGAATTTCTTGAGAGGTTTGGAATAAAAATAATACATAGTTTGGTGTATCATCCACAAAGTAATCCTGTAGAAAGATTCCACAGAACTGTCAAACGAATTCTTAGAGTATTATGTTTAGAATCTTCCCCAGATTGGGAGCCGCATATTCATGAAGCTTTGTTTGCTTTAAGAACTATAACTCACGAGTCAACCGGATTCAGCCCTTCAGAATTAGTTTATGGAAAAAATTTAAGAACACCAATAACCTTACTCTATGAACACTGGTTACAGCCTGAAGAAGAGCAAAATTCTGCTGTTGAATATGTTTTAAATCTTATCAATCGACTAAAACGATGTCAAAATCTAGCTGTGGAAAAAATGGAAGAATGTCAAGAAAAGCGAAAGACTTATTATGATAGAAACAGTGTTAAACGAGAATTTAAAGAAGGAAGCCAAGTTCTTGTTTTGGCACCTTCTCCTGCAAATAAATTAGCTGTTCAATGGCATGGCCCTTGATTATCAGAGATTTTAGATAATTGAATCTAAAATCTCTGATACTAACTGCATTGTCTCTTTGCCTAATAAGAAAGAGAAATCACAAATTTATCATGTGAATTTACTAAAGCCCTATTACACTAGATCCAACGTTATAAATCTTGTTGAGTTAGATGAAATGAAAGATCCTCCAGATTTAGAAATTGAATTCCCATTTATTGGAAACAACTCAAATATTTTTAATTGTTCTGAATTAATTCAAAAAAATAATTTAGTAGAGAGATTAAGTAAAGAATAGATTCGAATCTTAAGTGAATTGCTATGTAAATATTCTGACATATTTTCGAATGAACCTGGATTAACAAATATTGTAGAGCACGATATCGAATTGATTTCCAATAAACCAGTACGTGCCAGGCCATATAGAATGTCACCCAGACAAAATGAAATTTTAAAAACTGAAATAAATAAAATGTTAGCTAATAAAATTATTGAGGCGGGAATGTCTAATTATACTTCTCCCATGATATTAGTAGAAGTTCCTGGTAGAGAACCAAGGCCTTGTATTGATTACAGGAAATTGAATGAAATTACAAAAACTGAATATTTCCCACTCCCTAATATTGAGGAAAGGATTGAAACTGTTTCAAGTGCTAAATTTATTACAACAATCGATTTAGCAAAAGGCTATTGGCAGATTCCCCTTACTAAGAAAGCTCAATAATTGGCGACTTTTGTAACAAATTTTGGTTGTTACAGACCACTTAGAATGCCATTTGGTTTAAAGAATGCACCATATTTTTTCTGTAAAATGATAACCGAATTGTTACAAGGAATGGAATCTTTATGATTCCATATTTAGATGACATTGCCATATTTTCTAATTCTTGGGAATGCCACCTTAAGCATCTAGATGATGTTTTTCGACGAATTGAAAGAGCAAATTTAAAGATCAAACCTTCTAAATGTGTTTTTGCTCAGAAATATGTCAAATATTTAGGTCATATGGTTGGCCAAGGTAAAAGAACTCCCTCAGAATTAAAAATTGATGCCATTAAAAATTTTCCAGTTCCGACAACTAAGACAGAAATTCGGGCTTTTCTTGGTTTGTCTGGTTATTATAGAAGATATATTCCTAATTATTCCATTATAGCAGCTCCCTTGACAGATAAATTAAAAGGGAAGTCAAGGAAAGAAAAGATAGCGTGGTCGGAGGACTGTGAAAAATCTTTCAAAGAATTGAAAAATAAACTGAGTGAAAACCCAGTGTTATACGCTTCTGACTATGAAAAAGAATTCATATTGCAAACTGATGCATCCAATGAAGGAATCGGTGCAGTATTTTCTCAACTGGATGAAGAAGAAAAAGAGCATCCTATCTTATACCTTAGCAGGAAATTTACAGAAACAGAGAAAAAATACTGTACCACAGAGAAAGAATGTGCTTCATCGTCTGGGCAGTAAAAAAGTTGCAATACTATTTAGATGGACAAAAATTTTAAATTGAAACTGATCATAACCCATTAGTATGGTTAAATTCTAATGCTAGTTCAAACCCTAGGTTAATGCGTTGGGCATTAGCATTGCAGCCCTTTGATTTTGAGTGAATCCATCAAAAGGGAGTTTTGCATAAGAATGCTGATGTTCTTAGTAGAATTTATAAATAGAAAATTTTCAGTTATTATTTTTATTAACATTTTCTCTTTATTCATATTGTCTTATTTTGTATCATATTAAATTTCAAAAATAAAAATTTCTATTCTTTAAAATACTATACCAAAAATAAAAATAGCATTAATTTTTCATGTTATTTTATAATTCTGTGGTTAAACTTATTATGTTTTATTATTAGTTATTTGAGTATAATTGTAAGACTTTTACTCATGTAAAAGTCCTTCCGGAGGGGGAAGGAGTTGTAACGTGCTAAAAAGGCGAGAATCAGTACAGCGCATGCGCCCTAGATTCTGCCGCCCTCCTCATTTCCGGTTATATTGTTTTTTGTTTGTTTTAGAAAAGTGTATTCTCAGAGAGACAACGCACTGGAGGTGCGCTTAAGGCGGTGTCAGCTAATGACATTGTCATGATCATTAAGTGGAAAATTGTTTTAAAATATTTGTAAATAGTAAAAATTATGTATATACTTAAAATTTATCCTCATCAATAAATTAAATTAAATTTAATTGAAAATGTCATCAATTGCCTTGCCACCTCGGTACGCTACAAGCCATAAAAAATTTCTCTTTCGTAACAATCTAAATGTGCAAAATTTCTTACCCTTGATAAAGATGAGTCTTCTTAGAATTAAAAAAAATTATCACAGATTTTTAATGTGTGTTTAGCGGAAGAAGTAATTTTATTATATTTGATCATAATATTTTAAAATCATAATTATATGATAAATGGTAACTGCAAAATATTTTTCCTAACTGAAAATACGTATCTAATTAAGTATTAAATGAAACATGCTATTCTATAAGATGATGAAGTCGATAAAGTGAGTATCTGCTTAATGATCAGTAAAATTCGCCGCTAAGCGCCAAAGCATTACATTTTTTCCGGTGAATGATTATATAAATAGTATCTCCACTTGTCAAAAGATAAACGAATTTGCAACTGAAGTTTTCCACACTAGGCGTTTCCTATCAGTGTTTATCCGTATCCTTGTTTGATTAATCAAGAATATGTCTATGTTAAAGAAAAAAACATTTGGTGGTTTATTTGGACATAGTATGAAACGAGTAGGCGAATTACGTCTAGTGGAACTCTGATTTCAGTCAAGATCCGAAGGTAAGGAAAAAAGTTGCACCATTTCAGATGTGTAATACTGGGCACTTGTAATATGTATTAAACGCTTTATAAATAAAACACTGAGTCCCCTCCCCCCACAATGTCATACCAATAAAGAGTCAGAATAATGATGTAAGGTAAGCAGCTTAGAAAGTTCTTTTCACTGTTTTTAAACTCAAATCTGACTATTGTGATTTCAAAAGAGAAATTTGACTGAAGACATATGTGTCATAATTTCATATTATCTAATTATTATCTTCGTTTGATATATTACATTTTATATTATAATATCGCATTCCCCCATTCAAACGGATATACTCCTTTTTAAAGATAAGTAGAAAGAGCATTTAGTTAATATCATAATCCAAAAATTAGTGATTCACATAACCTGTGTTGGATGCAGATTTCTGAGACCTGCGCTGAATATTTAAAAATTCAACTTTGATTCAAGATTTCCTTTTTGTACGAGACCAAAAATACGTTTTTTGTTTTCCAATAGGATCGTCTTGTCAAATATGCATGAGGAATCTCTGTAAAAAATAAACAAAGGTACCTACCGGCTACCAAGCAGATAGCAGAAGTACAACGAAAAAAGAATCGTGACATTTTTGGTGAGCTAAAATCGGCGATCCGAAATAAGTATTAGTGCTTATGTTAAACTGATTAACTACAATTTTATCTTAGCAATATAAATAAAAAACTTTTAATTTTAATGACACAAAAAATATGCAGACTCTCGTAAAATGAAGGATGAATGTGGTGTGAAACTCTATCTTTTTCCGCAGCCTTGAACTTTACTTTGTTTGCACAGGACTCAAGAGAAAAATAGAATGCTTATTTTTGTGAGAGTTTGTTGAGCTATTTTGAATTTGTAACATCTCTCTGTATCTTTCTTCTTTGTACAGGTATTATTCTGTAAAATGTGTGAACTGTTAATTTTAACTATAAATATTTCCATAATTTATTTGAGCTCGTTTTAATTGGAAAATTGACACTGGATCCCAACTTTGAATTAGAAATTTAGACCCACCATTCATGGTGTTGCAGGAAGAACGAATAAATATGTTTTTGTTAATATGAAAAACAAAGATGCGTGTCCAATGTATCAAAATGTAATATAAATATTTAATGATTATAATTTTCATGATAGCCAACAATCTTGCCGGACATATAATATTGGATAGCGAATATGTTTAGTAATGTATAGTAGAGATTGTGCCACCACATATTATATCCTAATGTAAGAAGAGACTGCAAACATTTCACCGTTAAGAAGGACCAGTGAAACACATTTACTTCAGTTGTTTTGTTGCAGCAGCATGCTTTCCTATAACTAGCCCTGAATAGGGCTGTACCAGTAAGATAGAAGCAGCGGAGTAGAATATTTGTGATTTTGAATCAGAGATCAAGCAGAAGATCCCCAATATTTGGCCTGCCACCCCCAGATGTATCATTTCATATTGCAGCCTCCACTTATTTAACGTGCCCCAGCCGCCTTTAGAGAACACGATGGATATTCATATTCGGTTAAGCCGGGATTCGAACTCACTACCTTTCGATGAGAGTGACGCCCTAACCAACCAGCTTCAGTGATACTTGCAGAATAAAGGGAGGCTGCTGGCAGGAACTTTTATTTCATCTATTGCTGAATGAGAGCAAAAATAAAGAAAATTGATAAAGCATTTTCAGAAGCTAATGGAAATTTTGCTACTCCGGATGAATTACTCAGCCTACAGTCAGTGGAATCAATCCCTCAATAAGATTTGCTTAAACGTGCTGTAAATTCAATAGAAAAAAAAACTTTTTTTGCAAGAAAATATCAAGCATTAAAATTGATGGAGCCAGAATACTAACTAATTCAGATGATCTTCTAAAATTGATTTTCTTTGTTTTGTTTAATCAATTTCACTTTTTAATTTTGATATTTTTCTTATGTTATTTTTTAAACATATCTTGCCTAAATATATCAAAGTATTAACATTTTTCATTTTCTGTAATCTTTACAATTTATTAAGAAAATAAAACAAGTTCTTCTCAATATACTACTGTATTTATTAACTAAATTTATTATTCTTTTATTATATTATTTTGGAAATGTAAACATATCCTTGTGTTAACATTTTATAATTGATTTAGCCAAATATTTCACACTTTCTACTTCGTTTAGCCATAGCGTTATTTTACCATGATTCTCTGAATGCGCAGCTTTTTTAAAATTAGATTTAGACTTTAGTCTACATTCCTTAACTTTGGACAGTGCATGAGTGAGAAACATTGATGGATACACTGCATATATGAGCCTTGAGTAGAGAAGATCTAAAACTTATTCTGAAAAGAAAATTGTAAATGCAATTTTAATTGTTAATAAACAATTTTAAAAATTTAATAAGTTATTTATGTCTAACTATTGAACAGTCAATACTTAATGAGATTTTGTAAATGTATGTATCTTAAATAAAGAAATTTTTTAAATTTTTAAAAAGGTTAATATGAATACCATTTAATGAAAATTCCAGAAGCCTGGTTAGTACAATGTTTTAAACCAATTTTAGTTATCCAGATTTAAAGGTAAATATTATCATGGTATTGAAGTAATTCTATTTGAAAGTATCTATTAAAACTAAAATGTCAGCAAAATCCGAAACAATAATACATCATGTATAAAAAAAGGGTTATTTTTCACAATTTCAAATTTAAAAACCTAAAAATATTTTAAATTGTATATAATTTAAATTAATTTAATTAAAAAATAATATGGGATAAATAAATCATGTTTTAATAATGCTAAATCTTGAAATTTTCTTCATTGCATTCGATAGTAAAGTTTAAAATTTTACATGACATTTTTATTTTACTAAAATTATGTCATATTAAGAATATATGCATAAATAATCGCAAATACTTTCAAATTATTTAAACCAAACATAAAATATTCGTTAAAATGTAGTCAAATTTTTAAGCAGTTAAATTCCTTCATATTGAAATTAATATGGCCATTATAAATCTAAATTTTTTGTTTAAAAATTGATAACTTCACGATCATTCGTTAACACTGAATTATGACAACAAAAATGGAAGTAAACAAGTATTTCTTGTACTATTTCTGCTCGGCGAAAAGAAGACAAAACTTGACCAGTTTTTTAATCACTGATGATATGAATTGCCCGAGTTGCTGGTGCATGCACACACACACACACACACACACACACACACACACACACACACACACACACACACACACACACACACACACACACACACACAAAAATGCTAATTTTCGGCAGTTTATTACGCCATTAACTTTCATTTGGCATAAAAATTGGTAAGAACAAAATAATGTACAAATGTCAACTGCGCAGCTGTTAAAAAAATCTATAATAGTATTGGACGATGAGAATGAATTGTTTTCAATATAATGTTTGGATGGCACACTGCTCATATTTCTGTTTAGCATAACCCAATTCATTATTATTTCGATTTTTTACCAATTGGTATGATTTCAGACGTCCACCATTAAGATTTCTTCTATGATTGCTAAAACAGTAATTAGTTAACTGGAATATTCTAGGTTCGATTCCCGATACTCTCGAAACAATCATCCCAATTGGCAATTTTTGTATTGCGCATGCATATTTTATTCAATTTGAAGATAAAATCAACGTTCCCTTATAAGCTTTCGTCAATTTTCACTATTTTATATGCAAATGTTACTAGAATTTTCAATATATTCAATTAAGTTCATTATTGTAATTCAGTTTTGTTAGATTTTAATTTATTGTGTGTTTAATTTCACTATATAGATAAATTTCAAATGGCCAAAGCATGATTATGCAAATTATGGCGTTTAGACGTTAGACATAAGTTTTTGAGTTCGATCTCGGTTACTTTTTATTATTTGCGTATGCATGTTTTGCACAAACTGCATGTGGGAAAATCTATTTTACTTGTGAATAACTGTTGCTGTGTTCTTTGATTTAATCAGTCGGGAGCACTTCTCTGATATTTCAGATTTCAAAGACTCTTTCCTTTGTTCTAGTGGATTTTCACTACAAGGTACAAATTAGTACATAGGCAGTCAAAATTAAGCCATCTATGCAAGCAGATCATTAATACGTTACATAATATGTTCTGGGTTCGATACCGGATACGTCAAAATTCGCATTGAACTATATAAACATTATTTGCAATTATTTAAATTGCATTGCAACTTTAAAAAATTAAGAATCTTATATCGTCTGGAAATGTAAATAGCGTGAAAAATGCCAAATATAACTTGAACAGTTAAATTGGTAACTATTTTCGGAATTTGTTCCATTTTATTTAAACGGTATTAATAATGAGAACATCAGTTTATTGAGATTAATTTCAAAATTAAGAATATTTAATATATATATAATTATTATAATTAATATATATATACAATTATTAATTTCAAAATTAAGAATAATTATATTTTTTCTTTTTGTTAATAATATTAAAAAATGTATCAAAAATCCTTTTAAATGAATTATGTAATGATACTGGGATATGAACTATCTCACCCATTTTGTTTTAAATTCACCATGACATTTTTCCTCCAAATGTATTGCTTGAATCAACATTTTCATACTTTAGAAAGTGGTCACAGTTAAAATTATTAAACAGGTCATTTTATAATAATTTTAACTGTGTTCATGTGAAATGTAGTCAAAAATTTGTTATTCAAAGTATATAATTTTAATTCATTAATATGCTTTAAAAAACTTTAAAGATTGCATTCTTCTAAAAACGCTTCAACACAGCCATGTCTTTAATTTCCTTTGGAAAAACTAATTAAGTTGATTCCAATAAACAAATAAGTACTAATTGAGACACACATTTTATTTGCTTAACAAAATAGAAAATGTGATGGACAAAGTACAGTTAGAACATATATTTACCTCATGATAATAATTTAAAAATTAATTGTCCTTTACAAAATACATAAACAGAGAATTTAATTGCTCAAAATATAAAGCAGCACTTCACCGATAACATCATAAAAAAAGATAACTTATATTATTAAATTTCCATAAAAAATGCAGAACATATTAATCTAAATAGAAGTGTACTCTACTTTTTGCCCACACTGAGAAAAAGCAATAACTACATCTCTTGTCTAAAGAACGCAAATGTTCGCTTTCCTAGCGCTAATTTTTGATGACAAAAATCGTTGAAAAAAAATTGTGTTCATCAGAGCCACGGTCATGGGAAATTTTGTTGGTTGAGCTGTTCTTCCGGCGTAGCATTAACGTCGATCAATTAAATTATTTTGTCTTTTTTCTCTCATCTAATAACTTATATAATAATATATACTAATAAATAAATTATAATTTTCTGCTTAATGTGCGGGAATAAATGCCATGTATAAATATTACTTCTGAACAACTTTGCGAATTCTTATGTGTGAAAATCGAACAGTTAGGGAAACGAGTACTTTTGATTTCGTTGTCTGCCGATAATGCTTTTTTTTTTTTTTTTAACGTGAATTCAATCAAATGTCACTCTACAAATGCAATTTTAAATGGTTAGCAATTTGATAGGGATTATGGGGATGTTCTCAGAATCGTTTAGAAAATACAAGAAATGGAAAAAAATCTGGATATTTTTAAATTACTATAAAATGTGTTTTCAATTTCATAAAAAGGGAAATACATTAACAGTTTTTATTAATATTAGATAAATAGCACTAACTTAAAAAAGAATTTTCAAAAGTGAAATAAAGTATGATAAAATGTATATAAAGGGAAAATTATAAATCCTAAAATAAGCTTAATAATTTTTTGTCAAAATACTCTGTTATCGTTGAGAGCATACGCATTTCTTTGTAAATACTTGAAATTAACTTTGCAACTTCATCTGTTAATTTATAACATGGTACAAATACTTTCTTCTAAGAACCATGAAATGGAATTGTTATCCCCAGATTTAACACAGAAATTGTCGGATTGACATTCGACCTGATTATTATCTTTTATTTCAAGTGGCGAATAGCGACAGTTTTTTTCTAATGTTCAATTTTTTATGTAGTAATAAATGATTTTTTTATTTACTTTTTATTATTGTGGTTACTTTTAATAAGTATTATTTACGCTATTCTGTACAGCATTTTGGAGTTTAAAGCAGATAGTGTGCGTTTTAAAACCATAAATAAGCAGTTCTGTGTTATTTTAACTTAAAGAGTTTTCATTGAACTATTCATTACAACAACAAGAATTATAATATTTTCTGATGTTCATGATTATATAAACGAGACAAAAATCACGGTTTCACCCTTAATTTTAGCGATTGGAATCGTTTTCATAATAATTTGAAAAATAATAAACTGTACTAAATAAAATATGCTTCATTTTCTAATATTTAATTTTTATGCTCCCTTTTGAGATTTGCGTTTTATATAGCTAATTTATTTGCGCAATATATAGATTGTAACCAATATTACCAACAGCTTGAAGTAGTATTTTTGAATTTATTATTGAAATTTTTGTTTCATTACCAAATAAATCAAAAAATGTCAAAACAGACTCAATAATATTAAATTTTCATTATCTGTGGATTAAAAATTTTTAATACTTAATTCTAATTTTAGTTACATTTAATAATGTGAGAGTATTTCCTGTTAGCTTTACTATAGAAAATTAAATTTAAAAATGAATCGTGCATTCAAAGCAAAATATTTTTATTTAAAACAAGTTGTTTTTCTATGTTTATAAATTTGAGTTATATTGTTATCATATTAAATATGAGACGAAATCTTATTCAGTGTATTTGATAAGATGCACAATTTAATAATATCAATAATATAATACATTAGTCATAAGCTGTCGTCGCTTCATTTGTATTAGCCAATTTATGATTAATTGACGTGTATGATTTTCATACATATATTTGATCGATTTCTTTTTATAACTGTATTGCGCTATAAAAATATAGAATTACATAATAATACACGAAGCAGTAATAATGTTTTGATTCCTTCTTTATGAGGGTAAGCCAGAATTATTTATCCGTTTCAATAAGAATAAGCGGAATATTAATTACATTTAAAAATAGTATACTGTTTATAGATTACATTTTGGCTTTATAAGTTATTATATATATATGCAACGAATAAGTCTTTTAAAATGCATATCACATTCACCTCAATCATACCCAAAGAAATCATTTAAGACTGCTCGCAACAAGCTTTTCACAGAATGCAAAAGATATCCTTTGGAACTAAGTCATGTTATTTAAAATATACATACATAAAAAAAGTTCAAGATGTATTTTTGGACAGTGAAATGAATGGATATTTCTATTAAGGATGCCATAAAATTGTTCCATAAAATTTATAGAATTATTTCTATAAAGAAATATTGATATGGCTTTATCTTTATTACTAAATTTCATATTATAAATTGAATTATAAAAACCATTGTTAGGTTTAATATAATGTAAATAATATGTGTTTGGGCATGAATTTTCAAAGCAGTGTGCGAAATATTACCGATAATTAAAACTTTTGAAAATTCTTATTCTTGCTCACAGAAAAAAATAGTTAAATATCTATGAAAATGTGAATACTAGTGATATTTTTCATTTCTTAACACATTCGGCACAAATAATAATTTTTTCACGCACACACAAAAATCAGGATATTATTACAGTTGGTGAACTGAACTAATATAACAACTAAATTGAACTAATTTGCTCCATAACTAACATAAAATATAGTTAAATGTGAATCTATATGTGTACTTGTATATATGTTAAAGTGAGATATAAATTTAAGATATAGTAGAAATCGCAATTCATTTAAAATAATGAAATTAAATTTTAAGCAGTTTTAATGTTTTTAAGATATTTTAAAAAGTGAGTTAAATTATTGCACATAAGTCATCGTTGTCTTATAAAATTATTGTCCACTGTATATGAAAAGTCCACCAAAAAAGCAAATATGCAGGGGATGAGTAAAAAAAAAAATTTAATGGTGGCGTTTTGTTTATATATATTGCAATTATTAATTTAGAATTCTATTAATGAAATTTTTAAAAATATTAAATTGTCCTTGAGGATTTAAACTAACCATAATGTGAATGTTTGTCTATTTTTTTTCTTTTTTTCGATTCTATTGACAACATAGTTTGAATGGTTTGAATCAATAGAAAACGTGTGGTTTCTTAAACTGATGCTTTAGTCTTTATATTAGAAATTATTTTATCAACAAAACGAACTTCGACACTATTCTCAGACTTTCGATGGTGAACATCACCTTGTTTTCTGCTTCGACGACGTCGGATTTATAGCGCCTCCTCAATACGATGTGACGCAGATAAAACGTTATCTGACGCCATAAACCCAATAAGAATTTTAATAAAGTGGTGTTGTCAAAATATCATCTGAAACGAAAGAAATAACCACTGGAACTAGTAGGATATTGACGAACTCTCATTGATGAACTTTGCTACTTTGTTTTATCGCCAAGCAATTTTAACGCTGTTGCTACTTTAAAAAACCGTATATATTACGCAAAAATGGTGTAAAAATGAAAAAAAATCCAAAAAACAACAAAAATTCAAATGGTCAACAACAGAAGAAAAATCGGAATACTGTAATTAAAACAAAGGACAGCATATTTGGCGAAAAATCTCTTGTGTATATGTGGTTGGGTGTAAGTATATCATAATTATACTCAACCACGCTTTATGTTATACATATATATTATAAACTTAACAACAGGTTTTAGCCGCTATGTTACCTACTATGGAGGTGTCTAAATAATAATAATGAACAATTAACAAGTCAAAGATAAATATGATCATCAGCAGGATTGGATGCTATTCTAATATATTTTAATTAATTACTTTCTGCTTACGTAGCTTTATCTTTTTCCTAAAAACATTCCTGACATTGTGGGAAGATAAATGAAAAAAAAGAAGTTTTTTTGTTTTTGTGTATATATTATTGTATGGTAATAATCACGTTTATATTGTACTTCACGGAATTTTTCCATATATTCTGCGCAATATTTTATTTCTTGTTATTTTAGTTTTAGATTTTAAATCAATGCGAACTTATTTCTCATATGTATGCTGTATGTGTGAAAAAAAATTAAAAACATTGGACAACTATCATTAATAGTAATACTTTTGATTGAATTAAGGAAATCATTTATAAGTTGTGCAACCAAAATTCGAATTATTACTTTTAAATATATCTTTATTAGGAAATATAATTTCTTCTTTTTTTAATTAAAATGTTTCAGCAGATTTATGATTCAAATTATTTTACACAGAAATATTGTTCTTTTATTTTCAAATCGAAACATTGATCCCTCTATTGTATCTTGAAATATCAATGCTAATTTTGTGAATTATGTCGAAATAAAATATTTTCGGAATTGTGTTGTTTGTAACTTATAAAAGTTATAGGAAGTTTAGGAATTTTCTTAAAAAATGTCAGTTGGTCTGTAAACAGTTCGACATTTTTAATGCATCTAATGAATGCAACTGTACCTTTTATTACAATACAACGAAACTTGAAAAAAAGTCATGCGTCGTGTGTGTGTTGATAGTGCAATTTCAATAGTAAAGTGATGAATGTAATGTGTTTACATTTGCTACTAATGCTGATTAGTTCTTTTTTTTTAAATCAATAAACACTTGCTGTTCAGACAAAATTATTTTAATAAATAAAGGAGTTCTCATATATGATTCATTTAAAATATTTGCTAATCACCCCAAAATACTTCCATTCATGGAATACATAAACATATGTTGACAGTTTCAACTTTTTAGTTTAAAAATGATTTTAGTTTTCATTTTTCTGAAAACGAATAAAAGAAATCTAAATGTTTATTCCATGTCTCAAACCCAGTTCAAATGAAAGGAAATAGTATTTCAAATCGCCTGTAACTATTTATATATAACGTAGACCAAAACTCGATAAATTTACATTTAATTTTCAACTGACATTAGGATTACAATAAAATTCATAATCTTTATATTTTATTATGATTTTTAAAAGGCCAACATTATATTTGCAACGTAACTATCGCGCGTTTTTTCCCTTTGTTCAGTGTGAAACGAACACTCTCTAATTCTATGTTAGGTGAAAATATTACTTTTTTGATAAGAATGGCATTATAATAATATATGATAATATTATCCCTTTTTGAGTAATAATTTCATACCTTAAAGAAAGAACTATTTTGAAAAATTTTACTTTCTAATGCTAATTGATATTTATATTCTTCGATTTTAAATATATAAATTGAAACTCAGAACAAAAGTAGCCAGCAGTTATTAAATGGTAATTTATTATGATTATTCAATGGTAATTAATTAAATATTATTATTAAATGGTAATTTATTAAGTAGGTATTTTAATAAAAACACATTCGCGGTATTACTATGTTTCTTTTTTGACAGTACTTATTGATTTAAAAAAGTAGTTAGATCTCATTTAAAAAAATATGTATTTTAAAAATATAATTCTTATTCTTATAACTACCTTTACTTCGGTTTATATATATATATATATATATATATATATATATATATATATATATATATATATATATATATATATATATATATATATATATATAATATGTTTATACCATTCTCCAGAAAATTTCAATGATGAACGTTAGTTAAATGATTGGTTTTATTTTATTCAGCGATTATTGCGCATGCCTTTAACTTTGAACTGGATGTTTTCAATGGTTCGGACACACTTTTACCTGTAGGTTCAGATGGCTTATCGTGTCTTCAGTTTATAAATATAGAACTTTATAAGTGTGAAAAAAGATTAAATTATGAGTTCACATTGTAGATACTCGCATGAATGTATTCATTTATATTTATCTCATTTTTCCCATTTTTAATAACTTTAAATTCCCTTAATGTTAATTTCTTTCGGGGTTATAACATATGGTTAAAATCTGGAAACAAAAAAGGAAATAACGAAATTTTTATAACTAAAATGTAGTCGGATGGCAAAAAAGTATGCCTTGTTATTTTGCTATGAGTGTTCTTTAATGTATCTCTATTTGAGATCAATTTAGCCTTAGCTTTGGAGTCAACTGTGTCAAGTGCTTAGTAATAAAAAATTCTCTTTTTCTTTGCCAACTAACACTTAGCAAAGAAAATTAGTTTCTACAAACAATTTGGAAAGTGGTCAACAGTTTATAACCTATTTTAAATCATAAAATTAAAAAAAATATTTTTGTCGAAAGATTGTTTAAGTCAATTTTTTGTTTCTATAACTTCTGAGCTAAAGAAATATATTGTTAAATTGAAAAAATTACGTTACACATCATTTTTAAGTTACTATTAGTAACACATCAGTGTCATCACTGTTTATATAAACTTTCGTGATTAGCTTTTGTTGCGTTCGAAAATCGGCATTGAGCTATTGATTGCTTCTGGATGTATAACTACTGATTGTTATATCGTCATAAGCATTTTACTGAGCAACACTAATTTACCATGATTGGAAAAATTAAAGAATTATAATGATAGACACTGAGAATTTAAGAAAATTACTTTACATCCAAACTCATATAAAAGTGGTTCATTTTTAATTATTTTTTGAGGATTAGTTTTCCAAATGACATTTTTTTCTTTAAAAAGTTTCATTGAAATGTATTGGAAATTTACAAATTTGATGGCAATTACAAATGTGATGACCATAATCTATCAACCATTTATTTAAATGCTTTTATAAAAAATTTACTCTTACTTTATCACAAATTACATAGAATCCAAGTAATACTAAGTTTAATTAAAAAATTGAAGCTGTATTAAAAATCGAAGCACCTCAAAAATGAGAAAATAATTTTACTATTTCGTCTAAAGAATAAAATAACTTTTTATTCTTAAAAATTTTCTCCATAACTGTTGCAGTGAAAGCTATTAAATGTAAAATATCCTTTTATTCTGAAAATAGGGTAAAATGCAACAAACTACTGGTATCAATACCGTCCTGTAATTTTTAAAACAGCGTTTAGTGTAAAAAAATGAAGAAATTTAAATTTTAAAATAAAATACTGAATATTTTTTTCCATTATTGTGAAATACTCTGTGTTGCATTATTTATTACGAAATATATTCTTTTTTCATTTATTGTCTTTATATATATTTTAACTCGAAACGCGATTCTCCTTTGTTTTCAGTTTTAAATTAGTATAAAAAACTTTTACCCCTAAAGACAACGTTTTATCACCCAAACATTGAATGCAAAGCTAATGACAAAATCAGCATTTTTTTACAGCTTTTCATTGGTTGCTGTGGAGAACAAAGAAGGAAATGTATTAATGCGCAGTAATTGTCGAATGGGTGTTTTCGCCATTTCTTCCGAGGACATTGTGGACATCTGAAACTGCGATTCTCAAGAACGCTGTTTCGTTAGACTGAACTTCGTAAGTAAAAACGCAGTTCCTTACTTAAAAATTAGATTTTTTTCTAAATCTTTTACAGTTAATTACAAAAACTGTGGTGTATTGCTTTCATTACTAATTATTATAATCTTAAATACTAATAATTGAGCGTTATTTACTGATAAAATTTTAATTACAGTAACATTTTTATCTATAATTTATAACACATCTACTAAAGCTCTTTTCTTAACTTTTAGAAAAGATAATCCTTTTTTTTAGTGATAATTATTGGAAAATAAAGTATGTACAATGTAGTATTTAAAAGTTTTTAATGCTTTTTACAGTTTTTGTGTACTAAATAATGGTGTCCAGTTTATATTTTTTTATAGTTTAGTTATTTTGTTATCATTCCGTTATTTTAGTTGATTGAATTCGAATATTGAATACCGTAAAAAACGAAATAAATAATAGGCATAAAAATAAGTAAATGAATCAATTATTAATTTGAAATATTTTTTCTAGTTCGCAACATATTTAATTCTTTATTATAACTAACAAATTTATTAAATTTTTTTGTCCTAAATAAATTACATTTTGAGAATAATATATTAAGTTGACAGTTAAAATTATGATATTAATTCATCACAATTAATTTCTTATTAATTTAATTAGATGCATAAAAAATCGGATGAAATTAAATATACCAGCCATTAAACGTCTCTTTAATTAAAGGTTTTTTATCATCAAATTTATTTCATTAATAATCGGTATGGAGCTATAAAATAAAAATAAAGAATCTGTCATTAACACTAATTTGATATAGATGTTTGATGTGGACTAAGAAATAAATTAGCGGTCCTTTAATTTTATAAACGGTTTTTATTAATCATTAAATACTAAATAAATTATTCATGAAATGGCTTATACCTATGCAAAACATAGAAATTCAAACAAATAAAAAGAAAAATATTTTTTTCGCTGTTTGCATCGATCAATGTGGGTAATTTCTCAGTAAATATTTCATCGTTCTTAAGTATAATCTGCTTAAAATGTTTAAAAAATTAATTTTAATTTATATTTTGATTTTTAGTTAAAGTTAATTGTAAAATTTTAAAGGCAACATGAGTATTAGTTTTGTTTCAAAATTAAAAGTTTTGAATTAATTTGCTTGTGTTTTTTTTTATTTTTTATTAAATTTAGGTATTCACCTGAAAATAGTAAGATTACTGTTAATGTATATTTATAAATTAATATTTTGAATATCTCTGAGCTTTTGTGATAAAAAGCTGCATGGAATGGTTGAATTTTTTAGCTTCAGAATTCATCCTGAAGCTAAAAAATCCAATCAACTAAGGTCATAGAATGATCACAATCTAAATTTTTATGGTGTTGAATTAAAAAAAAAAACTAGATTAAATTAAAGCGATCAAATTTAGTTATTAAATGTAAAGCATTGTGTAGTTAGAAATTAATTATTTGGTTCGAATATTATTCTTTTTAATGAAATATTGATTTGAAAAATAATTAAAATGATTTAAAAATGAATATATATATTTGCTCTTACTATTTACTTAAATATGTGACGTTAAAAATTTACAACTAACTGAAACCTAAAATAAAGTTATTTTTAAATTTTTATTTTGTTTAAAAATTAGTAGGAAATATGCAATTTTAATACAGCTTCATTGTTTTTTATGTCAGTTTCCTCAATTGAACCTAAAAGTGCAATCCTTTGAGTTTTCAATTGTGTGATAATAATTTAGTTAAGTCATTGTTTCATTTTATCATAATAATGAGAAATATGAAGTTAAAAATAGAAATTTTTTAAATTTGTATAAGATTCTTATTCTGAAGAAGTATTCAATATGTCAGAATTGTCAATTATATTGTTAACAAATGCGTGTCGTAACATTATATATATTATATTTTTTACTTAGTTTTCGAATACAATTTCAATTACTACTTATTTCCGCTTCTTGTAATATTGTAAAGAAATATTGCTATGTTCACGCACAGAGACAGAGATGGTGAAATGGTTAGCACTCTTACATTCGGTTCAACTGTTCGTGGTTTCGAATCCCGCCTGGGATTAGATATTTGTAGTGGTTCAGAATCCAATTTAAATCGACATGGATTAATTAATAATTGTGTGTATAAAATTGACCATGAAGTGACAAACAAACTTAACCAAATTTTTGCTGTAAAAAAACTGACATTGAAATTGTTTTTGTCTTAGAGAAACACATTTATTTCACAAATTGAAAACCAAACCTTTATAAAAAATAGTCATTAATGAAAAGGTAATTTAAATATTTAATCTAGAAAAGTTGAAATTGGAAATTTCTGATCATGAAATAAATGATGAAGATGTAAATGATAATAGTTTTAGTGAAATGATGTCACTATTATCGTTACAACATTCTTCAGGTAATTTATAGTTTTTCTAAAGATTTCAATTTTTAGACGTTTCAATATGAGTTAGTCAAAAATAATTTGAAGAATTTGTTAATAAATTTGGTTAAAATTTGTTAAAGTAATTAATAAACAATTGCAATTTATAGTTTTAAATTTTATCTCATAAGTATTTAAGTTAAAATAAATGTAAATGTCATTCTTTGCATCATTAGTGAAATATTCCCATATTAGTTAATCATGAAATTTTTTTTCAGTATCTACTGTATAAAGATTTTTATTAAAAAATTGAAACTTTCTTATCTCTAGAAGGGTGTTAGAAATTTCGCGTATTTTAGATTTTTTTCTGAGGAATCTCCTTCAGAAATAATTGACATTTATATTTGTTGACTTTTATTGATTATAACTGATGGAGTAAAATATTCAAATCTCTTTATTTTTGTATTTATCCCAAATTTTTACCCGACTCCAAACTAATATCTTTAATATTCAGATTTGCATTACCATTCATAGGTTGAGAATTTAATATTTTCAAATTTTGGCTTATTTAATTTACCTTAAATTTAGAAACTTGAGAATGTATTTCTCAATCATGTTTGGAAATGATGTGTGTGTATGCTTTATTCTATATAACTGTTCATATATATTAAATAAGCATTTCTAAGTAACTATTAAATCAAACACAAGAGGAATTTTTTGAGTGAAAAATCGCCTCATATTTAGTTTTGATGCGAAATATAAAATAAAGTAAATATTTTCCAAGGTTATTTATATTGACTTTTTTAGTCGCTTATATAAACTGTATTAATTTTCAGCTTAGAAAAGTAATTTAATTGATATAAAACTTTTTGAGAAAAACAATATTTCTAATTCGCAATTAGAATTTCTTTAAGAAATGAATTTTTCTTTAAGGGGCGTGTTTTGATCTTCAATAAAGCAATTCATTTGCTTAAATGATAATTTCACCTGATTTTTTTCATAGATGATTTGTTAATTAAATATTTTTATTAACTTTTGCTTAATAAGTGGTTAATAATTTATTAACAGATCAATTATTTTGGCACATTTTTTTCTAAATGATTTGCTCTGATTCTTGCAGATATTTTTCTCATACTTAATATCTAGGTAAAGTATAATTAATTTCTACCATTAGCTTGTCTGCGGTTCTCCAAGTCTCTGCGGACTGCAGAAGCTGTAACTACGATTTCAGTTCAAGCTTGCATTTCACGCTTCGCCAGTGGTCACCCGAGGAGTTTCAAATATTTTAAAGTCAAAAGACTTAGTCTTTGCACAAAATGTAAAGCTGAAAAGGCATCGCCTGAGCATATCTTGAGCTGCTTGAATTTTGATTTGGAAGAGTCTTTTTCAAAGCCCCTTATGTCTTTGGATTTCCTGATCTTTGGAGTTGGTCTAGTATTGGAAATGGATCAACTGGGATAAGCAACAACAACACTATTTGTTGTCTTTTATTGATAGTGTCTAATTTGAGTAAATATCCAGATCATTTTTATGTATTTGCATTTCAATTTGTACGAAAAATAAGTTTTGCCTTTTTCACAAATTTTTACCCGTCTCCAAACTGTTATCTTTAATATTCACATTTTCATTACGATTTATAGGTTTTAGATATATATATTATTATATTTTTAGATTATTTAACTTACCTCTTAAATTTAGAAACTTGACGATGAATTTCAATCATGTTTGAAAATGATGTGTGTGCGCCTTGTTCTAAAGAATTGTTCATATATATTAAGTGAGCATTTCTGAGTAACTATTAAATCAAGCACAAGAAGAATTTACTGAGTGAAAAATCTTGTCATGTTTAGTTTTGATTCGAAATTAAAAATTCAGATAATATTTTCCTAAGTCACTTATGTTGATTTTTTATACTCCCTTGCAAAATTTGTTACTTTTATGCTTGGGAAAATAATGCAATTGATGTAAAGCTTTTTTTTAGAAAAACAATATTGCTAAGTTACTGTTAAAATTTCTTTTAGAAATGAATTTTTATTTTGGAGACGTGTTTTGATCATCAATAAAGCAATTCATTTGCTTAAATTGGAATTATCCACAAGCGTTCATTCAAAAATAATTTATTAATTATATATTTTAATTAACTTTATTTGTAATAAGTGGTAAATAATTTATGCAAAGATCAATTATTTTGGCATATTTTTTTCTAAATGATTTTGCTGTGATTCTTGCAGATATTTTTCTCATATTTAGTATCTGATTAAAATAGAAATGATTAGTAATTTATTAAATTGAAAACGTACTTATATAACTTTTCTATTGTATAGTTAATGCAGTTCATTTCATTAATATTATATTATCTTATATTTTGCACTGCAATATGTAAATTCAATATGTTTTATGGAAAGTGGTAGTAACTGATTTTAAAATTCAAAGCTTTAGTAACTGTGTTTAGGTGTGTGTAGATTTAGGTGTGTGAACACCATATTTTACGTATATCTACATAACTTCAATTACTTTAAATGTTTCAAAAACTATCTAAATTAACTACATATAAATTAATATTTTTATCATTAATATATATTTCATACGTTACTTCAATGAAATATAAGTGATATTCAAAAACGATTATACTTGAAAAAATAATAGGTTTGGTTGTTTTGTTGGTTGTAAATTGTTTTAATGTGAACTAACGGCATAAAAACACAAAGTATTAAAACTTTAATAGAATATAAAAACAAATATTCATTTAAGAATTATCCTTTTATGTACAATCCATAAAACAATATAAAATGAAATTTTACGTATCAAATTCATTAAGATAAGCAGTTTACAGAATGAGTTTTGGCGATATTAACGTTGATTCATCAGAGTGTGTCATTTTTTATTCTTACTTATATGATGTTATAAGAAAAATAGTTTCTAAATATAATTTATGTTTATAAAGCATAGAAAACTATAAATGATGTGGAAAAGTAAATATAATAGAAAATAAAGAGAAATGTCAGTAGAGAGTAACAACTTAATATTGTTTTCTAAGTTTATAATTTAAACTTCATTATACTTCTAATATGGTGAATTTAACCATACACTTGCATGCTGCTACAGGATATGTTGCGTATATTCTTCTTCTTTGAGTTAGCTTATGTTCACGCCAGGGAGCTTCCTTTTCCCAGGTTAAAAGAGCTATGTGGAATCAGACCCGTGAGCTCATGCAACGACACTTGAGCTTCACTCCACGGGATCCCTGATGTGGAATCAGACCCGTGACCTCATGCAACGACACTTGAGCTTCACTCCTCAGGGTCCCTGATGTGGAATCAGACCCGTGAGCTCATGCAACGACACTTGAGCTTCACTCCTCGGGGTCCCTGATGTGGAATCAGACCCGTGAGCTCATGCAACGACACTTGAGCTTCACTCCTCGGGGTCCCTGATGTGGAATCAGACCCGTGAGCTCATGCAACGACACTTGAGCTTCACTCCTCGGGGTCCCTGATGTGGAATCAGACCCGTGAGCTCATGCAACGACACTTGAGCTTCACTCCTCGGGGTCCCTGATGTGGAATCAGACCCGTGAGCTCATGCAACGACACTTGAGCTTCACTCCACGGGGTCCCTGATGTGGAATCAGACCCGTGAGCTCATGCAACGACACTTGAGCTTCACTCCACGGGGTCCCTGATGTGGAATCAGACCCGTGAGCTCATGCAACGACACTTGAGCTTCACTCCACGGGGTCCCTGATGTGGAATCAGACCCGTGAGCTCATGCAACGACACTTGAGCTTCACTCCTCGGGGTCCCTGATGTGGAATCAGACCCGTGAGCTCATGCAACGACACTTGAGCTTCACTCCTCGGGGTCCCTGATGTGGAATCAGACCCGTGAGCTCATGCAACGACACTTGAGCTTCACTCCTCGGGGTCCCTGATGTGGAATCAGACCCGTGAGCTCATGCAACGACACTTGAGCTTCACTCCACGGGGTCCCTGATGTGGAATCAGACCCGTGAGCTCATGCAACGACACTTGAGCTTCACTCCTCGGGGTCCCTGATGTGGAATCAGACCCGTGAGCTCATGCAACGACACTTGAGCTTCACTCCTCGGGGTCCCTGATGTGGAATCAGACCCGTGAGCTCATGCAACGACACTTGAGCATCACTCCACGGGGTCCCTGATGTGGAATCAGACCCGTGAGCTCATGCAACGACACTTGAGCTTCACTCCTCGGGGTCCCTGATGTGGAATCAGACCCGTGAGCTCATGCAACGACACTTGAG
The DNA here is from genome assembly GCA_030067965.1 of Latrodectus elegans. Classification (NCBI taxonomy): domain Eukaryota; kingdom Metazoa; phylum Arthropoda; class Arachnida; order Araneae; family Theridiidae; genus Latrodectus; species Latrodectus elegans. The sequence goes on along the minus strand of CM057818.1, from coordinate 62,869,176 downwards.
CATCACTCCACGGGGTCCCTGATGTGGAATCAGACCCGTGAGCTCATGCAACGACACTTGAGCTTCACTCCTCGGGGTCCCTGATGTGGAATCAGACCCGTGAGCTCATGCAACGACACTTGAGCATCACTCCTCGGGGTCCCTGATGTGGAATCAGACCCGTGAGCTCATGCAACGACACTTGAGTTTCACTCCACTGGGTCCCTGATGTGGAATCAGACCCGTGAGCTCATGCAACGACACTTGAGCATCACTCCTCGGGGTCCCTGATTTGGAATCAGACCCGTGAGCTCATGCAACGACACTTGAGCATCACTCTGGGGTCCCTGATGTGAATCAGACCCGTGAGCTCATGCAACGACACTTGTGCATCACGATCCGGGGTCCCTGATGTGGAATCAGACCCGTGAGCTCATGCAACGACACTTGAGCTTCACTCCTCGGGGTCCCTGATGTGGAATCAGACCCGTGAGCTCATGCAACGACACTTGAGCTTCACTCCTCGGGGTCCCTGATGTGGAATCAGACCCGTGAGCTCATGCAACGACACTTGAGCTTCACTCCACGGGGTCCCTGATGTGGAATCAGACCCGTGAGCTCATGCAACGACACTTGAGCTTCACTCCACGGGGTCCCTGATGTGGAATCAGACCCGTGAGCTCATGCAACGATAAAGCTGAACTTCACTCAATAAATTTCTTGAGTAGTTCAGACATTTACTTAAGAAAAGTGTTATACCTATAAATTTTTATTCGCATTTTGATTTATATTTGTGCATTTGATTGATAGCTATTTTCTTTTACATTTTTGAGCATTTGTAATTCTTTCTTATAAATAAACTTTACTTAATAATCTTTAAGTATCTGTTTATTTTTTATTTAAGAATTAGTTAAAATTAATTAAATCTTTAAAGAATTAAATTTTCTGAAGGCTGAGTTTTTGAATTTAAATAATAAAATATAATTAAACTTCATCCTCGAAATTTTGTAATATCAGATTATTGATTAAATGAGATGGATCCCCCACCATTCTCTGTTTCAGTACCGTTTTAAAATAACTATGGAAATCTGAAACTTTTCCAATAAAATAAGTGAATTCAGCAATATTCATAGATTCTGTGTTTCTTGATTTCATACTGTTGTGCAAATGTTTTTGTAATATTGAGGAATATTGATTTCGTACTTCAAAATTGTTATATTTTTACTTTGAAATCAATTAAGTAATGTTTAAAAGTTTGTTGTATTTAAACTTATATAGCAAATGTATTTATTATTTTTGGTTCTAAAAAATACAGAAAATCACTTAAAAGATAAATTATCCTTAAAAAATATTTGTAAATTTATTATATCACAATATGTTCATCATGTATCAGAATATTTGTTAATTTATGTTTTAAAATGCTGAAAATTATTCATATGAAATTTTTTTCAAAATTTTTTTCCAAAAATTTATGTTTTTCAAAACTTTGATTAATTAAAAAAATAATATATGCAATTATAATCATTTGTATTTCTATCAAATTCAATTTTACTTTGATATTACTTAATATATTGTACGTTTTCTATGTCAGGATATAAAACAATTTAAAAATAAAAAATTTTGCTATTAAAATTTCTTAACTAAATTCAGAATAATATAAATAAATATATATACATAAGATAATTATGGAAAAATTGTAAAGATGGCTTTATTGGTTTTTATGCAGTAAAAAATTTAGTTCATGTGCATTTGTTGGGAACTTTAGTCTGATCTTTTAAATAAAAGTTGAGAGTGACTCACAAAAATGTTTCAGTTTGATAATTCACATCCCAATCAATGCAACAAATATTTCAAACAATGAATTTACTAAAAACTGAGTAATCATTTATCATTAGTTTAATTTGATTTATCAAGTGTATTATATAGAAAAATATAAATATCATTATGATGAATTTATGTATACTACTTAAGTTAACACTAATAATTTTATAAAATGATATAACTTGAAATATTTATTTATGATATAATTGATAAAACAGAATGAACTGTATATTATATTGCTTTTGTTAATCAACATGCTTACTATTATCGTTTCAATTTTATTTTTACTAATAAATTGACTTTTAACTGTAGCTATAAACTTTACTATTTTCAGAAAACAGCCTTTGGTAAAATGCAAAACATTTTATTATAGTATGTTCTTTATTTTGTCTCAATATATTTATGTACCCTATCACCATACTTTTAATTTAATGCGAATAATTATAATAAATATTATTATATATTTATTATGTGTGAGTGATTTGAACCGGTAGTTATTGTTAACAGTTCAACATGTCTGCTTTGTGAGAGCACTTTTTGTGGAAAAAACCACTTCTTCCAATGTTACTTCGCTTTTATTTGTTTGGGTCGCTTACTTCATTTAAAGCGTTTAACGATTGCAGGTTGCCTATCCTTTAGCTTAAGACTGTTGAAATTTTAATATTTATAGGAGAGAGATAAAAAACTAAATGTTTACCCCTTTTAAAAATAAAAAAACTGTCATCTATTTCTGCAAAAAATGCAGATTCTTTACAGATCCTTGATTAAATGTTGGAAATAATTTCTTGCATGCTACTCATGCCATTAAACCTGCCAGCCTTATTTTTATCAATAAATTTAATTATTATTTTCATATGATTTTTAAAGCCTTATTATAGATCTCACTGAATATTCTTAAAGTTCTATCTTGGTATGTTGACAAATATCCTTAAAATTTCCCATCATATGTTGACATAATAGCTGTGTTAAAATCCTTCGATCATCGTTAAGTTAATGAGCTCTTCTAATAGAAGCCAGATTATAAATCTTGGCTTGACAATACCTTGACACCCTTCATCATCCAATATCGAAACTTTTGGAAAATAACCCATTTAAGTTGTACGTATCATCATTGGAAACAATAAACTGATTAAATTATTTTGAAATTAAATCCCTCCCAAATTATCCAGTACACGGCTTAACTGTTAATTTCGTATACTGCGAATGTCTTTGTGTCCGTTTTTCATGTTCACGTTTATTTTGATGCAAATGAAAGTTCTTACTAAAATATATCCGATTATATAACTTGATTTTCATACCAGATACTTCCCAATCTTACGATGAAAATCACGTGTTTTCACCTTAAATTTATTGGACGACATAAAAAAAATACATTAATTCAATAATTTTTAAATAAGTAAATAAAATGTCTACTTTCTAAACTTCAGAGATTATTGAAAAATTATCCAAATATTGCTTCAGCAACTACTTTCCAGAGCGCAGCATTTTAACCAAAATCTCATGAATTGAATGCGACTTTTACTACCGAAAAAGTCTTCAATTTATCGACGTTAAATACATTAAAATATAAATTTGCCAAACAAATTTTCTCGTTTAAATTCGAAAAGTTGTATTTTTGTCTGGAATATTACTTTGATATGAGCCGTTCAATTTTTTCTTTCTTTCTTTCTTTCTTTTTTTTTTTTCTTTTTTTTTTTTTTTTTTTTCGTGGCCATGAGAGTTGAGTTATGTGTCTGCGAATTTTGAAAATTTCCTCAGCGACTTGCTTGATGTTGTCTCCATAGTAATCTATCATAGTCGGCAGCACTCCGATCTTTCTCAGGCTGGCGCTCCTAGCAGGACACGCATAGATGTGAGTAGCTTTGCATCAGGACAATGATCACAACTTCTATAGATCTTTTTGCCCTCTCCAGCGATCTTCATACTCCTGTGATGTCCGGTTCTCAGACTAGTTATGGTTTTAATTGTAAATCAGTTCGCAGTTATTTCAGAGAGATGTTTGGTCTGAATGGATTTTTCTCTAAGTTTGTATCTGGCCATTATATTCGCATCCTGAAGAGAAACATCACTACAGCTAGTGTTGAGGTCTCTGCCCTCCTTGGCCAATTTACCCGCAGTTTCATTATCTTTTACGCGACGTGTGCAGGAATCCACTGGAGGATACAGGTCATGTTTATAGTCTGAAGATCTGAGATCATTTCTTAGGTGTTTGAAGAATATCCTTTTAGAATTGCTTGGAGGGCGGCCTTTGAGTCGCAAAATATTATTAGGCCTCTTGCCTGGTTGGAAGTGGGAAGGGCCTTATAGATATCAAGTGCCTCCAGAATTGCCCTCAACTCACAAATGAAGTTAGAAGTTATGTTCCCCGCACCATATTTGCCCTGGTGAGACGCACCATACCGAAGTAGTTAAAAACACACTCACCCCCGTTTGTGATGGTTTTGTCAGAGGAGCCATCTGTGTATGCATGTACAAATTCCTCTTTAACCGTTCAATTTTATCGAAAATATTATTTAAAATGTTTGTGAATACAGGCACTCATTGATGGTAAATACAACACTGACATTGCTGCTAAAACTTTTAGCAAAATAATAGCTCTCTAACAGTAAAAGATATAAAACTTGTCACCATAAAACTCCTTTTTATTCTTTCGTAAGTTATATTAGATTTATAAAATAGGAATAAATTTGAAGTAAACATTTCACAATCTCATTGAAATCAAAACGTCACTCTACATGCTCTTATAGTTTATTCTCATTATATTTTACAATGAAGAGAAAGAGGGAGAGAGAGAATTCACATGAAATAAAAATCAAATATTTCCAAGTTCCCTCCAAAATAAGTGCGAGTTTCTATTTCCTGCCCTTAAAAAAAAAAAAGTGTTTTGTACATTGTAAAGGTAAATTCGATGAATTTTAATGCCAAAAAATAGAGTCAGCATACCGAGTAATAGTTCTGATAGCAAAATACTTAATCAACCAAACAATTTTGATTAAATGTCATATGATGGATTAATAATGCCGAAGTATTTAAGGTTTTATTCAGTCATATGAATTTAAAATATTTTTCTTCTAAAATTCCAATTACCGTGTAAATATTCTTATTGATTCTTTGATGAGCAGATGAAAAATAAATTTTGCGTTTTTCTTCAACATACTCACAATATTTTGATGTCATTCATTTTGTAAAAAAAATAATTAGGGTGTAATTGATCAAGGATTGTGCGTCGTTCTTCAAAATGAAGGGTTATAAGTTCTAACCCTGCATCTATTAAATAGCTTATAGTAAATGTGCAACTATTTTCTGCGTGTATGTATCGATAATTGCGTTTCTAACATGCCAATACATGAATTGCACTCCATAATCCAGAAAGTAAAAATAAAAATCTTATTACATTATTCTTGACTGTTTCAACTATTGTCGATGACGCAATAGTGGAATATATTTCTTCGAATGGAAGGTTTGGAGTTCGATCCCAATTTTATGGAAACAACAGAAGATACGATGTTGATAACATCTTTCAGAAGAGGATGTTTTCAGGGTTTCTTCACTAGTGACTTGTAAATGCGATTCGTTATCTGTGAAAAATCTTCCATTAAATCTCCAAATCTACAAAAAAAAAAAAAAAAAAAAACGTAATAATAGGGTTATACTGTTTTGCAGTGGTTGTTGTATCTTTTAAAGTAACCCGAAAATTTATTGTTATCATTCATTAAATGCGTATTGAAGAAAAATATTTTCTTGTCAATATTTTTGTCTTAAATGTATCACATTTTTATTTTTATTTTTTGAGACCTTTCCTTTAATTTTCTTCATTTCTGAGTTTTCCCAAATATCTATTCGTAGATTTGTAATAATTGGAAATTTAAGTCATTGGTTTCAAAATTTGGAAGAAATATGTTATACCTCTAACACATTATCGATTTTGTATGTTCTAATAAATGATAAATATAAAAGTTTCACAAAACGAAAACTAATTTAGTTGATCAAAACAAGAACAAATTTTAATTTTAAATTGTATCTTATCATATTATATATGGTAATTGTTTGGTCGTCGGGCGAGCATATTTTCTTTTAATTAGATTAGAAACATTGACTCCTAAACTGATTGTTTATTCAATGATTATCTGAACGTAGTTGTCAGTTTCTTGATTTACTTTGAGGGAATAGAAATATGCCGAGGGAATGAATGGAACAGAGAAAGAAACTTAGCGCCAAGTGCACCGGAGGAAAATGTGCTCTGTAACAAACAGTTGATCAATTCATGAAAATAAATGGTGACGTTTTAGCTTATTGGTGGATTATTTTATTCCTACGAAATATTTCCTCACTGATTTGCACAATTAATTATTTAAGTTCACTAATTTACAAAAAGTAATACATTTCAGCCCTCGTGCATAAAAGTCCTCGCAATGTCGCGAGCCACATAACCGCTGTTCCCTTCTTTCCTTATATCAATCGAGAAACAATGTCGAGCTGCCTGATCAGTCCACGTAGAGTTTGTTTTAATTTCAGCAAGTAGATTTTCCGTTCCTACAAAAATTCTAGGTAGAAACTACAAGCCAAATGTACGGAATTTTTCCCGAATTTTGATTAAAATATTCGGATACTAATATTATATAAAGAAAGAATATTTATTGCAAAACTAATAAAACTATATATATATTTCCTGATGAAGCAGGTAAGAAGTTCGACATTTTTATCCGGTTAGAATGTTCACTGTTTTTTTTTTTATTTGTTTAGATTTCTTCAATTTCATAAACATTCAATGTTTATGAAAGTAAAGTATGTGGGTTGAAAAACAATTGTTTTGTCTTCTCATTAAGGCTCGTGAAAAAAAGAAACAAATCTCATCAAATCAAATCAAATTAAATTAAATGAAAAATAAAATAAGTGTATTTTCAATACATTTGTTACTAATTTGTTTTGAATATTGATAATATAATTTTTTAACATTTAATAAATAATATTGGGTCTAACAGTCCATTGATCGATGGTAATGTTGTTAAAATCATAGAAAGAGAGAAAAATCCTTTTTTGACAACACTTGATATCAGAGAAAGCTTAATTCAGCTCACCAAACTGTTTGGCACCCTATTTGGAAGATGGGATTGGTGTGGAAATATTTAAAATGGGCGCCACATGAATTAAGTCAGATGAATTTTGATGATCAAGATATGTCTATCTCTGCTTATTCGGAACAAAATCGAGTCCTTCTTGAACAGGATCCTAATTGGGAATGAAAATTGGATTGATTACCTACGAAAACATTGTAAGGAAAAGGATATAATGTGCGGAAAACTTAGCCATTTCAACTCTAGAATAAATTCGATTTTGAATAAGAGAATGTCATGTATATGCTGGGACATTTGAAATGCATTGTGAGCATTAAAAATTGAATGCAAATCTCAATTCGTAAAAGAATTGTTAACAACTGATAATTTAAAGGGAGCAATCTAAGAAAAGAGAACCAGAATGACAATGTCCTAAGAAAGATCAGTTCAAGAAAGAGACCAAGAAAAGAGTTTCTCAAAAAATTGCAGAACTAGGCTGGGGAATTCTACTCTATACATCACATTTTCGGGCTTATCACCCTCCAATTCTCACTTGTTTTTGTCCTTACAGAATATCTTGAAGGACAAAAAATGAAGAAGGTATCAATCTAGCACTGTTTCAATTTTTCACAGGAAATGATGAAACTTTTTTCAAAAATGGGGTATACAAATTGCCCTTTCTCTGGCAAGAAGTCATTAATAGTGAATGCAATTATATTATTTAATAAAGTTTATTGACGAACAAATTTGATTTTTTTTATTTCAAAAATAGACAGAACTTTCCGGTAGATCTAATAATATCAAAACTGGTTAATTTTTATGCATCTGCATATTTTCTTACTGTGATTAAAAAAAGAAAGTTAAACACTTAAAAGTAAATAAAATAATCATTTCTTCACAGAATCGCGGAGAATCAATGTTCCATTGATTTTGAAGCACTGCGGGATAATTTTCCCTCAATGCTGGATGACGTCACCAACAGGCATTTTCCGTGTTAGATTTCAGAAGCATTTGAGCCAGACAATCTTTTGCCGTACCCCTGGGATTTACGGACATAAAGTTTCAGAAAAACAAACTGACCACATAGGCGAGAAAAATCTGCGTCGAAACATGCTTTCAGAAATTAAGAAGCGACGGGGGGGGGGATAATCTTTATTGCTGCTAAGTGATTTCTGTTTCACACCCCACTAGAAAATAAACATATGTTGATAATTATTGCAATAATTAGATGGTCTTTAACTGTGAAAATCTAAATGCCAATAAATAAAGACGTAAAAGTAAAACGTAGTTAAAAATCTGTTGTTTCCTTTGAACAGAGGATTCTGAAAACTGCATGAAAACATCTCGCAACACTTTCGATTTTCACTTGTATCAGTTAAGTCGACCGTAACCGACCAGTAAATGAGTCCCTAAGCCACGTTTTCACAGGAATCCGTCAATTCTGGAGGTTGAAATTAAAGCGTTGCAGTGAAGCCAGCTGCCCCTATCAAGGGACTCAGCATAGCCGGTAAAAACGTTGAATTTTTTGCCCGAATTAATTCGGGATAGCCGGTTAAGGGTTTTAAATTCACTTTCACTGAATTCGTAATTATTTATTTTTGGTGTGGTTTTGATATGGCTGGTCCTAAAACATCTACTCTAGATGACTCTAAAGCTCGTTTTTAGATTTATTTTGAGAGGCAAAAAAAAAAGCATGCAGAAAAATGTTGTAATTTATTAACTATATATATTTTTATTTTAAAGATATGAATATGCTATTTACTAGATTTTGTTGAAATGTTCATTTTTTATTCTGCACCCAAAGTCAAGATACAAAAGCTTATAATTAAGCATAAAATAAAAAAAAAAATTTATAAAATAAAAATTTAAAATTATGGAATTGGGGAACTATGAAATATATATCTATAAATATATATTAAAATATTATAGAAAAATATAGATAAAAAATTTAAATGTTCACTACACACACATGTGTGATAAGTGTATACATTTTTTTTCAATAGATTTATACCTGTTAAAAGGCTATTCACTCACCCACACCCATCCATATATATATATATATATATATAATATGTAAATATATATATATATATATATATATATATATATATATATATATATATATATATATATATATATATATATATATATATATATATATAATAAATATTTTATTCATTTAAAATTTTCCCCCAAAAAAAAATTAGATTCTTTTCGGCGAAATCCTCTTTACTTGGTAACTTACTTTTTTTTTAAATTGTGAAAGAAATGTCCCTTTCATCTTCAAGGAAGAAGCATTTTCTTAACAGAAAAATAACAAAATCAAAAGGCGAATTTCGAAAATTGTGAATACACGCTTTTTTTACTAGAAACCATATCTTCAGAAAATTGTGAATACTTAAAAATAGTTAAAAAAAAAATAATAATAAATTTCAAACGAAGATAAATTATTCTTCAGAATTATCGAAATCTACAAAAGTGAAGGTCTATTCACAATGCGTGAAATATTTTAATAAATTTCTCCACGTGCTCTTAACATTTCAGCTTGTTTTCAATATGGCTGGGAAACTTAAAAGTCAGTAATAATGTCATCGTTAGTCGTTTACATCTTTTTCTTTGATTATCGGAATCTCCAGGACCGGTTTTAGAATCAGTAGGGCACTTAAATTTCTGTGTACGATGCCACAGTGCTTGCCAAAATATTTCACTTCTAAAGTAACATTTGAAAAATAGTTATAATCGGCTATGCGTAAAAGAAGTAAATACAGAATCTTTTGCAATAGAAAAATGAAACTTCTATTTGTCATTTGTAAGTTTAAAATATTTAAGTTTCATCCATATGAATGTTTAGAAATAATCACAAAGAATAGAAATGTTGATAAGTTTTACATTGTAAACTTTTCTTTTGATTAAGTTTCAGACAATAGATACAGACAATATTTTACATTGATTTTATTGAGAAAAAATATGTTCTAAAAATGTTCGTGTTTGATCTTTAATATCAATATTTATAAACATGCCGTTGAATAAAAAAAATTGTAGAAAAGTGCATTTACACATGAGAATTTGTGTTTGAAAGCAATAAAACAATTCGTTTAAAGTAAGACTTTTTATTTGAACACAATATTTTACCCTAAAACTACATTACATGTAAGTCTGGAAAGTATAAATTCTCCTTTCTTTAACATAATTTAACAATAATTATGGAGAAAAACAAAATCTCCAAGAAACCACAACTACTTAGTAAGTGTATTATTATACAGTCTTTTGAAAATAATCACAAGTCTTAATGTTTCCCTCTGAGATATACTAATAGATAAATCTAGCACACTACACATAAATAAAGAATTCATTTGCTACGTTTGTTATGAAGATGTGAATAGATTTATGCGAAAGAATGTTAGACCGACATTTTTAAATGGCATATTTGTATTTTGAGAAAAAACTCTTCAATTTTGGTAAAATATTTTGAAATTGTACTTTCTTTAATTGTAGGTTGTATGTTATTTGGAGCCACTCCATCGCTGAGAATGAAATGCAAAGATAATTTAGCATATTACGACGCCCAGCTGCATTGTTTTAATGCAGAGCATTTAAAGTGCCTAGGCTTTGATCTTCATTTATGACGATTTCCGAGCTGCACTTTTATTGGTTGCGATTTTATGGCAACCACGACGTAATTTTTCTAAAAATAATTTTCAGACAAAGATTTTTTTCCTTCAAAATATATTAAAACGATTGTTTTAATTAAGATCATACTAGATCTATATAAATTCAAATAAAAAATACAAGATGATTTGTAACTTATGTTTATTTTCAATTTTCCTCTAGAAAGTAAACAGACAACTTTATCCTCTCGGATCCGATGACGTCATATGCACGTTTCTAATTAAGAGATATAAGAAATATTTTATTTTTAAAAAGTGCAAATCTCTCTCTCTCTCTCTCTTTCCTAAACCAGCCAAAAAATAAGTTATGTTTGCTAATGGCGGCTAGGGCAATTTCAATGAGTCGTGGTTGCAATGTCCTCCATGAACAGCTTTTTAAGTGAAATAAAAGAAACCTATAGGTAAAAATTGTGTATATTAAAATGTTTACAAAGTACGTTTTATGGTAGTTAAATTTTTATTTACATTTTAAGAGGAAGATGATTTTTATTGAATAATAAAAATGAATTCTTCAGGCAAATGTGTCGTTTGAAATCTCTAAACGATTTTGATGCACTTTTCCTTGGGTCAAAAACATTTTTTGATATCAGAAATAAGTGTACTTAGCTTCATTTAATTCATAGCACCAAATCTTGACTAAAAACGCTAATAGAGTTTTTGGAGTAAAATTTGAGAGAAATGAAGAAAATGTTAGAATAATACATAAAATTACTATATAAAAATTTTTCTTCAGAATATCTGATCAAAAAATTTAAATTTTTAAACTTTTTATTCGACATATAAAATTTTGTTGCCCTATTTTAAAGATTAGAATTGTTGTAAAATCTAAGCACCGAATTAAAAGTGTGCAAGAACTCGGGATTTTTTTGTTACATTAATTATTCATTACGCAAACGATTGGTAAGCGTTGATGATCGAGTAAAACGAATTTTAGAGACACACAATTACTGAAGATTTGAATAATTCGCTCAGGATAACTTTAAAAGTCCAAAACAACATGACCTCTCGTATATTGAATAGATTCTTTTGATTTTATTATTTTTTTTAAATGGTTATTGGAAATGCAGTCAAAATTCGAAAGAGAGTACCGAAGCACTCAATTTTCGACCGATTGTGTATACATTAAATATATAATAAGCAACTTTCCATCTGCCAGTCAAAAACAAATGGTTGTTCCGGTCTCAACAATGCTTTAAAATCAGTTTTCCCTTTCTATTATGCCTTGACGTTTAGAAAATTGTTTTGTTTGGAAAATAAGAAAATCATCCAATGGACATTGTAGAATTTATTACTTACTTGTATACTATTGTCATCTTCATTCATTCAACAGCTCATCCGATAAACTTACACATGACCTGATGAATGCAAGTTGTGTATTTTGTCATCAAAAAGGAGCTCATGTGTTCTTTAGGCAGAGAGGCTGTTATTTTTACTTAGTATGGGTAAAGAATTATTTATATAGATAATTATGTTTAGCATTTTCTATTCAAATTTGATAAAATTAACTTTCCATTTATAATGTTATGAGTAAATTTGAAGTGCTGCTTCATATTTTGAACTATGAAATTCTCTGCACGAAATTGTTTTCAATAAAAAATAATTTTCAATTTTTATCATCAAAAAGAAACTATTCTTAGTTATGAAATATTCCTCTATAAATAAACGTTCCCATTATTATTATTACCGTGTGTGTTAAATACCACAAATTCCACTACTGCAGATAATATAAATGTTCAAGGTCAGTTTAGCAATTTTATGCTATTTGTATTCTTACACAGTATAAGATTCTTAATTGTCTTTTTAATTTCAAAAGTATTTCAATTATGTTAAAGAATATTTTTTTAACTTCGATGTGAATTGAGACGGTATCCGGTTTCGAATATAGAAGAAACAGCTTAACTGACCTATTTTTTATACGTTATGCTGAATGCATTGTTGAAAATATAATAACTTGAATTTTATGTTGAAGTTATAATTGGCTTAATCTTTTCTGACCATGAGCGAATTCGTATTGAATTGTGAAAAATCCAGTAGAACAAAGAAAAGAGTCATTCGAACCTCAAATATTGGAAAAGCGCTCACGACTGATTATTTGAAAGAACGCGGTCGATAGCTTCAATTCATGGCTAAAATTGTGGAATCAAAGAAAGTTTAAAAGTGGAGCCTATTTCTCTAGATGCAGGTTGTATAAAGCATGCATGCTCCGTGAATAAAAGGTAATCGAAATGAAGAATAGAACCTTCGGTCTAACGTCTGTCCTCCATAATTTGAATAATCATGCTTTAGACACTAAAATCGAACCATATAGTGAAATAAAACCCACAACGAAAGAAAGTCGTACAAATTTGAACGATATTTTATGCGCCGATTAATTTTTACGACTCTGAAACTTTATTTACATTAATTAATACTTTCTTATAACATTCTTTCTCAGCGTCTGGGGTGACCTAGTTTGTTGTGGCACCGTTCTCATCATCTGAAGGTATCGAATTGGGATTTGACCGAATTTCCGGCGTGTTCACTGAAGGTGACTGGGCCACATTCAACAGGTCGTGATTGCAGTGCACTACAAGGTAAAGGACACCTTCAGGGATGGCAAACCAAGTATTGGGGGTCCTCTGCTTCTTAACACCAGTGAAGACTGCCACTTGGCTACGTCAAACCGTTGGACCCTTCCTGATTTTTTTACTAACTTTATGCAAGGAAAATAAAAAAATTTTCTTCTCCGAGCAGGAACAACCTAACAATGTCATGCGTCTGACGTTAATGCTACGGAATGGTCACATATAAAACGTGGTTTCGCAGTTTTTGGGCTTAAAAATAAACACACACACACATTGTGAATTTCTTAAATATTGTTTATTAGACGTTAATGAAATGGTGTAAAAATAAATATTTCAGATTTTTTAAATTACTACGTTATTTATGAAGTTTGTTTTCAGGAAATAAGTAATTTTTCGTGTGTAGCAGTACTATTAGAAGAAAAGATAATATGTGATACAATTCTGTAGATGAGTATGATACAGGATACTTTTTTAAAAACGGAATTTTTTCAATAAAGAAAAAATGATTCTCACTCATCAGTTTTGCTGGGTTCTGATTATTAGCGAAAAAAGTTTGGTTTCAGTTGGTTCAAATCAAAATCATATTGTTACTAAAGGATAAAAAAAATTGTTGGAATGGATGATGAATAAAGCTAAAGGGAATGGTATACCCTTTAGCTTCAACTCATAAAGAACTGATAATTTTTCTCGTAAAATAATTGTGAAATCAGTATTTTGCTCTAAAACCATCCTTAAATTTGAATGTTTTTTTTTTACATGCAATGAAGAAGGATTAAGGAAAATAATGTTGTCGATGAACCTAGCAGTTCTGGCTTTCCAAAATATCCTTTCAAGAGAACCATTTAATATAAAAAACAACCATTATGGAGGATATAATGGCTATAAATAAATTGAATGAAATTTTATATATATATTGGAACTAAATTAGATTTGGATGTGTAGGATGTAATATAAAAGAAAAAAAAATAAATGATGAAAAATTTGAGACAACGTTTGATTATTTGTGAAGTGTGTTTGATTACTTACAAAGTTTCATGAATAAAAATAATTTTATACCCGAAAGAAAATACTATTCAAGAAGCATGTAAAGTTTCTGATCAAAAGCTTTCACCATTGCAGTTTCCGAAAAAAAAAAAAAAATAGAAATTCGATTATGTTCTATTTCAATGACAAACTGGTAAAACCGCGATACGAAACAAAATATAACTACTTGTTATCTGGCAACATGTAGGTCTTAAAACCAGTTCATTTACTAATTTTAAGAGAAATAATAGAAATAAACGATTGATCAACGAGTTAAACAATATATATATATAGATTTATAGAAATCATGGGGCAGAAAAAAATAAAAAATTCAAACATTTTTGCTCCTTGCTACCAAATGACTTTATGGTTCTAGTTTTTAAAAGTGAAGCATAAATATACCTTTGTCCTTTCTGACACAGTAATGCGCACGGAAGACGTAAAATGTCTGAAATAACGCAGGAAAGAGAAAACGAAATCGACTGAAGAAATAAATATATCTTGAAATTCACATGCGGGGTGCACGGAAGCGGAGTACACAAAATGTTTCAGTGATGTAAAGTAAAATTTGTTAGAAGTTTATTTTTGCATACGTTGTCGTCATAAACATCGTTTCGGTGGGACATCCAAAGGAGGATGTGGAATAGTACTAAATGCTCTAGCTTTCACTAATTTCTCCGAATTTTGGCGCAAATTCTGCTAATTGTTTCTGCATGATAACTAATGATGCAAAATTCATCATCACAAAATTTGAAAATTGATTTCCCCCGAAAAACTTAAGTAATTTTTATGTCTTGCAAAAAAATTGTCAACAATTATTTTTCTTTAATGAGGAGTAATTAGAGTGAGACCAACATCTCCAGTCTATTGATAACCTCCACAGATGTTGCATAAAGACCTTAGCCTTTGTAAGCACAGGTCCTATCAATCCAAGTGGGTCAAGAACGCGGGCAATTATTTCTCAATTGGACTAAATTTCTAACCATAAGAGCATCTTTTTTGGGCGTATTGTAGAAAAGCTCATCACTCTTGGCGTACCATAGCAACCCTAATGTTTTAGTTTGATCAAAAATATAGTCATTTGAATATTCAGAAAATTCTCTTAACTCTGGACAGTTACTTTGCCATTTATGTAGTTCCATTCCGCAAGTTATATTTGAGTTAATTCTTGCTTTAGACTCTTTACACTTTCTAAATTGGACCCTCCACTCAATATGTCATCTATTTACATATCCTTCTGTACTACTTGAGAAGCCAATGGAAATTTCAGATGTTCATCAGTACCTAATTGTTGAAGACATCTCTGAGCCAAATATGGAGCACAAGTGGTTCTATACGTCACTGTGCATAACTGATACGTTTTCATATTCGCTTCCTTGCTATCTTTCCATATAATTCTTTGCAAGTTTCTTTGTGCAGGATCAATCCAAATCATTCTATACATTTTTTTAAATGTCGGTAATAAAAGCAAAAAGATGTTTTCTAAACCTCAATATTATAGCAAATAAATCATCTTGAATTACACCACCATTTAGCTGTATGAAATTTAATGACTCACCAGTTGAAGTAATTTGTGAAGCATTGAACACAACTCTACATTTCGTACTCGTTTTCTGTGGTCTATAAACTGCATGATGAGGTAAATAGTAGAGCACTTCAAGTTCTTGCGTCATAGAAACTTCTTGCATATGATTCAAGCACTCATATTCACTCATAAATTGACGATATAATGCCAGAAGTTCTGGATTCTTTTTCTAACTTATTCACAGGAATTTAATCTTTTGACTGCAATCTCTCTAGACTTTCCCAGTAATTTCGGATCTTTTTTAAATGGCATCTGTACCACACATTTTCTTGATTTATCCCTTTTATGAGTTTTTATAAAATGATTATTAGCTTCAACTCTCTCTCAGCAGTTTCAAATTTCTGTGTTTCTTCAATTTATTCTATTTCCCTAAAATTCCGCATAATTTTGTTTAAGTCGGCACCCTCGTTTATGAGCCCACAGTGTACATTAATTAGTCTCAGTTACTATTGGTACGCTACCACTCACTACAAATCCGGATACTGTGTTTTGTAAAATTAATTTAGTATTAGTGATTCTGTCAGGTTTTAATAGTCCATAAAAATTCTTTGCTCCCAGAAGTAAATCGATTGGACCTGGAACATTAAATCCCGAATCCGCTAACTTTAATGTTTTTTAATTCCGGAACGCAAATATCAATTTGCCTTAAAGGGGTCAAATTTGCAACACTTGGAACAATCAAAAATTGTAAATCTAATTTGAAATTTCTTATATCGTTAACTATCGTGGCATTAATTTTAGATTTAATTGTCAGAGACATTCCATTTAAACCTGAAACTATAATATTTATTTTTTCCTTTCTTAAATTAAGCTTGTCAACGCAACTCTTACTCAAAAAATTAGCACTGGCTCCAAAGTCTAATAAACCACGAACGCGTAAAACATTTCCCAAATCATCGGTTAAAAAACAAATAAAAGTGCTAAGTAGTACACACTTCGAATTTGTTGACGAAGTATAACCAGTCGCCGCCAAGCAATTTTGATCTTGACCTCTTGGTGTGGGGAAGGAACTCACTTTCGCATTGAGAGTATTTACATTCTCATTAGGCGCCGATAAACGTTCTTGTTTTTGATCTGACTGAAAGTGAAGTGTGGCTTGATGACGCCGCTTACAGATATTACACGGATGTTTTGATTTGCAAGTCGTTACCCTATGATTATTCCCCCAAGCAATTAAAACAGAAGTGATTTAGTTTTACAGACTGAATACGCTCATTTACTGACATATTTTTATAATTAGGGCATTCATGTATGGGATGAGTCTCATTACATGATAAAACACACATTATTTTTAACTTCCGAAAGGAAAACTCTCGGCGTGTATTTTGACTCGGACAGTTTATTAAACTTTCGAGTTTTCCACCAAAGTCTTACCTCGGGAAGTTAAATATAAATCAATTTCTTTCTCTAATTCAGAGGGTTTAAACCATGTGTCAGCCTGTCTGATATTAATATGACACGTTGTTTATTTATCTGAGGTCTTGCATATTTTATCCGATACAATTAAATCTTTGAGAGTTTTGAAATCTGTTACCTTCCTCACAATTGTAAATAATATTCCCAGCGCGTTGTTAATCACTATGCAAATTGTACGTATGTTTCATTTGGTTGGCCGTGGGCTTTCCTAAAATGCTCTAAACATGATTGAGGGGTGGGCTCAAATTATCGAAGAACTATTGTTTTTACTTTAGAATACTTATTTAACTCGTCATCCTTTATGTAAGTTATCACATTAGTCGCCCTTTCCCCTAGCAAATTTAACATCTCTGCTTTGTATTTATCAGGGACGTTTATTAAAATAAAAACCTTTTCTAAAGATGCAAAAAAAATAAATAAATAAATATATAAATAAATAAAATAAAATAAAAAAAAATAACTCCAACCCTTAGGTCTTCTAGAAGTTTTAATAGTTAAAGTATGGACACTTTTTATGAAAGAGTCTCAAGATTCAGTCTGATTATTATCAACATTTTCACCTTCTGAATTAGACTTAGATTCTGCTTTCGTGCAAGCAATTTCTAATTGCATTTTCATTCTTTCAAGTTTAATTTTTTGTAATGCTAATTGTTGAAGCTCTTCAGATTTTCTCTGTTTGAGCTTAATTTTCTCTAACTCTATGTCCGCAACTCATCGGACTTTCGCTCTTCAATAATCGTATTTGCTAATTCTACAACGGAATCTTTCTCTGTCACGTACTTCTGGTTTTGTTTTATAATACGGCTTAAGTCTGAAACGGTCATTTTCTCATTGACATCATCCTCTTATTTATTTTTATTTGTAGATCCTAAAAGAATACGAAAATGTATATTGCGTTTCTATTTTTTGCACATACGCCTCATGGGGCTTGTGTTTGAAGTTTTCCGGGTTTTCTCCCTTGCAATACGTGAATCAATGAAAAGTTCTACTGTAAGATAATTTACGTAGTGGAGTATTGAAATAAATTCTTTTGCCGATAGGCTGCTTACTCCGAGATGTCAAAAATTTTATGAATTAGTATACACTTTACATTACTTTTGAAGAAATCTAAAAGTCATTTTTATAAAGCATAATATTTTTGTTATTTTTGTACTTCCTAAACAATCGTTAAAACTGATAGATATTTCGAACAAACTTTATCCTAAATCAAAATGTTTGTTACTTCAATAAATATTCATATATTGAATATTTATAGTAAAAAGTCTGTATACCATTATTTTTTCTAGTATTAGTCACATTGCATTCATACATCATAACATGCATTGATCATAATATGCTTGATAAAATTCCAGAAGAAAAGTCGTGAAAATGATTTAATGATAAATAACTCCAAAAATTAATGGAAAAATTTTGTAATCAGCCATCAATTAAAAACGATCATATGCAAAATTTTAATCAAATAATTTTAACTCGTTATATCTTATATGTGCTTACCTCACTCTACATTGCTGAATATTTGTTAATATATGTTTAAATAAGCACCCAATTAGTGCTTAAATATATCCAATGTCATGAAAAGTTAATAATTTTCCTTTTTGTTTCCAAATTTTGCCTAAATGCAGATCAAAATAAAAGATTGGGATTTTTGAAACAGTAAAAATCCTTATGAATTTTCCGCATCCTCAACAATAAATATTGAATATAATTGATGACCAATAAAAATGACACACTTTTATAAACTTCCTAATCTGATACACATAAAAATCAATAGTATTATTAATGTATACTTCATGAAAAATAGCTGAAAAAAATCAATTAAAATTTAATTTATTCTTTATAACAATAATACATTTGCTAGTTTCAGGTAAAGGTCACTTAAAAGTTTACCATTTTTCAAACATTCCAGAAACCACAAGCGAATTCAAATGAATGCAATTTGAGAGTAATAAGAATTACTTTCAATCTTGCGGCAGCATGAATGGAAATAATCACAAAGGATTTTATTTGCAGCTGCAAAGTTCTTCAAAACAGTTTATTCATTGCTCCTAACGATGTTCTTCCATCGCACTTCGTCAGACAAGATAGAATAAACAGAGCAATAACTAATCGCATCCTGTATTAATGAGGACAATTAGATTAACAAAAAAGGAGTATAGTTTACGCTAACCAAATTATAAAAATTGCCTGAGTGGAAGTTGCCAACGCTATTAATTTTTGTAAGCAACCAAAAATTAAAAATCTTAGCCCTAATTTTGTAAATATAAAAGAACATTCAAGCAATTAAATTGTATATACATATATACAATTTAATTGCTAAATTGTATATACATACATACAATTTAATTGCTGCTATTGTATACATACACATACCCAGTGAAAACAATGTAACTAAGTTCAATGACTAAAAAAAAAAAAAAAAAAAAAAACACTTATGATTTTTTTCCCCTAGACTGGAAAAAAGAGAGATAAGTTATTTTTAAATTCCATTTACGAATATTGTAAGGTTAAATGATACATCATCACTGCAAGTTTGGATAGTTATTTTATCAATCTTAATATGCTTTTTTTTTTACGAAATTGCTTCATCCAAAAATTATTGTACGTCACTCCAATTAATTAAAAGTTATCCGCAAATCTATATAAATAATGTGAAAGAGAATAATTAAAGGATGATTTAAGAGCAAACATTTTATTTATTTATTTATTTGTTTCATAATGTGATATATAAAGAAACTCCGATGAAACACATATACATTTTTATTCCTGTTGTTTAAGGAGAAAACTTTTTAAAAATCAGAGTTTATTTTTCTTATTCATAAAACGATGAGTTAAAACATGTGGTTTTGATACAATCAGAGCTTTCTATGCTTAAAAATGCATGTGTATCTGAAATAGATTCTCTATTTCATTTATTATTTTATATTACATTAAAAGGAACTGTGAATGAGATTTCCTGCTCGAGTGGGGAAGACGTGCTTCCACCCACCCGCTAACGTCTATTCAATGGTAATCGTGTTTTTAAATCGTGACTAAAGCGATATTCTTTTTCTGCCTTGTTCATAAACAAAGTGGGGAAAATTCAAAGGATTATATAAATTTTTAAGGAAGTTATTATCGAATAACTAAAAACATTTGATTTACATCCAATATGACGCTCTGGTTGTCAACGACGGATCAAAAGAATCTGCTACAGTGATTCTGCCCTACAGTAGTGGTTCTAATCATAGGATTTTGGAACTACAAATAGATCATTTTCTGCTCTTTCTTCCGCCACCAAATTTGTGCTTTCATTAGTAGTGGACTTGAAACACTTTAAACTTTTGTTTTTATAAATTTTCTGATGATTTTCTATCCCCCCACCATGGGCAAAAACATGTCCGGCTAAATTAAAAAGTAAGTGTGCAGATGCGTCAATACTTCATCCACATGCTCATTCTGCACATTTTGACATGTAGATTGTGGAGATAGGATGATTAGAGCGCGAGTTGTGGCACTTTTAATTAAAGTAAACAAACAATGTTTTTTTTTTGGTATTTTCTTGTTAAATTTTACCTTTTTTCTAATTACGCGCTAACAACTCTCGCTCTAATGGTCCTTTTGACTGGAAATTAATTTTAAAATGGAGTGGATGTTTATAACTTTAAAACAATATATTTTTCCCTCTCTCATAAATCTAGGTTAATTATTTATTTTTCTATAAAATTTTAAAATTTGTAAATTTTTACTGATTTTTGCTGTTTTGGGATAAATGTTACTATATTTTTACTTTTAAATTGTCATAACTTTTTTAATATAGTTCAATCCACTCTAATCTTTTCATATAATTCTGAGCGGAATCCTGTGATTCGTTTCCTACCGTCATTCTTATTTTATCATAATTAGTTCATTTACTATGAGTGTTTAAATAGATTAAGAATTTGTAATTTTTTTTTTAAACCTTTTCTCCTCAATGGTTCTTTATTCTCCCCTCACTATATGTATTGCAATCGTGTATTTATTCCAAGTCCAACTTTTCGCAACTAACCTGTCCCCCTTTTCATCTCAATCTTAACCCTTTGGTCACATAATTCCCGCCCTAATTAGTTAAATTAATAAAAATTTAAACAGCAAATATCTCGGCCCCTATTTGTGGTATCGACACCGTTCTAATTCCTATGATTCTTTCTTTTCACTGTGCTTCTCATGAGACCACTTAGAAGTTTCTATCTAAATTTAAACCCAACTTTCTCATTTTTAACACATTACTGGACTTTTTTGCGCTCGCTAGTTCGCCTGACTACAGCTACCAATTCCTTAGACAATGATCTGTTTATTGCATACTTTTGACACTAACATTACTAGGTCCAACTGCTTGCCAACTTTATTTATTTAGTTTTATTTTAAAGTTATTATTTTTATTTATTTATTTTATATTTTCCATTATTATTCTTATTTATACACTTAAAAAAAATTAAATTTTTCTAGTATTTTATTATTTTTTTGTCTTATTTTCATTTATATTTATTTTAATTTTTTCCTTTATTATTTTTTTTTTCATTTTTTTTATTTATTTTCTTTTTTTCTTTTTTCTTCCTTTACTGTTTAAAGGAGTTGACCAACAGTACTCACTTTATTTAAAATTTTTAACTGAAACTACTTCTTTTAACTCGCTCTATTGTTATTTTGTAGATAATAATGTTCCCACAAGTGCTACTATAGTAGAGGCATGGTATTCAATGCAATTTACCCCTGATGTGCCTGCTTCCTCTATAATTTAATACAATCAAACTCAATACTCAATTTCATTTTTCATATTGTTGACTAACCTACACTCGGGTTGGCAGCCCACATTTTGTATCTGCAAACCACAATTCAAACTACATGTTTAAGGTTGACCTTAAACATGTAGTTTGGTGCGGTGCTATTCCATTTTTAACCCTTTATTAATCTAATCTCTTTGACCTTGACAAAATATTACCGTACAAATGTTCTATAAGTTTGTTATTAATATTATAGTGAACCATCTTTATTTCATTTTACCAATATAATCTAGCATCGTTGCTTAATGTTTTTACTTTTATTTCTTTATTTATTTTTCTCCACCTACACAGGAGACCGATCAGTTTACAATTGATTTCCTGTCTTTTGCCTACGTGTCGGGTGTGTGGGGTATATTGAGGGGAGTAGAGGGGCATCTGGGTCACTGTCCATTTCATGCTCATCAAACTTAATTTATTCGCACCATTTACTTGTTCGAACTTGGGCATTACCACATAATGCCCATTATACAAAACATCAGCATCATGCCTCGCCCTTTTGCAGTCCAATCTCAATCTCAGATCAAAAATCATAAATAGTGATGTACAATTCCTAACATTCCATGTAATGCCATCCAAACTACCATTGTTAACGGGGATCTACTTGCAATAATATACCCCACTTCAACAAGAAACAGATTGTACTCCCAATGTAGACTTCAGCACCCTAAACTTATTGGAGGACCTGGAGAATATTATTGAAACAAAATCCGGAGGCAAATATTATCTCCCATTAAATAAGCGAACTTTAGCCTACATTCTTGTAGGACAGCTAAGGTAGCAGCTTAAGCCAAAGGCAGAAGAGGATCAACAACACGTTGCAAATCTTTCAGCAAAACTAGATCAGATTAATGGAAGTATTCAAGCCATATAAGATCTATAAGCGGATACGCATAAAATTATTTTGAATCAACAGAACCCTCAAATTGCCAAAAGGTTGGCGTACAGTGAAGTCCTTAAAATGCGCACGGTAGGAGAAAGGAACACCACCCTCATAAACAGACCTTCAGAAAATGAAAGCGTGGATTCTCTAAAAGACAATCTTATGAATCTCAATAGCAAAGTATGTCCAAAAAAAGTAGTTTGGGGTAAAAAAGTGGCCAAAATACAATGCTGCTCAAAAAAAGTTAATGATTTGCTTAAAAAAAAATCAGTTTACAAAGCACAAAATAAATATAGAAGAACCGTTTACTCGACACAGGAAACTCATTTTGTGAAACACACCAAATCATATTAACGAAGACAACATACACAGATTACTTAGTAGCAACTGTCAGGAAATACAACTGGATGCCCACATCAAAATTACAGAAATCAAATCCCACAAATTTAAAGAACACCTCCAACACCTTGTTATCGTGGTTGATAAAGCAACGGAGCATGCACTACTACGTCTAAAATCCGTTCATTTTGGATTTCAAGAGGCCTTTATCCGACTATTCAGGAAAATCATTCGTTGTTTTAACTGCCACGACTATGGCCACACAAGTAGCATCTGTAAGTACAGCAAAACCTGCGGAAAGTGCGGCTTCAACCATAATTAAGAGGATTGTCAAGCGGAACACTTAGATTGCATAAACTGCTTGGTGGCCAACAGACAGGGAGCTCACTATAACGCGGCACACACATCGTGCTCCTCACGATGCCCGATTTATCAACTACACCTGCATTAAACTCCATGCCCTCAGTGACAACCTCAGACAATCAAACAACGACTACTACGACTCAAGGAAGAAATCCAGCTCCAAAGAGCTCACACAGTTCCATGAATAATACCACTATTATACAAATCAATCTAATGAGGTCCAGTGCACCAACAGACCAGTTACAAATTATCGCAAGCCTCCAAAATGTCCATATTTTTATTATACAAGAACCCGCATTAACATCTATAATCAAGTTATTGGTATACCGAGCTCCTGGCAATATTGGCTCTCACATAATGGACAGGCGGGATTTATAGCCACCTCAAACCTAAACACAACTTTCATTGGCCAGAGGAAACTTCGGTTGCAGTAAAGTTCATCATCAGCCAAAAACCTCACACTATCATTTCTGCCCACAACCTACCATTAAACCACAGGCTACATGACAGACGACAAAAGTACTAATGATGCACTTAAGGACATCGAGCACTTCTACAGACAACTAGGTACCGAGGACTGCTTGATAGGGACAGATCTGAACGCCCACCATTTGCTTTGGTGATACGAGGACAATGACCATCGAAGAGAAAACCTGCTGGATTTTATAGTTGCCAACAACCTACACCTCTTTAATAACATGGGAGCCCCACCCACCTTCCTCTTCTCAACCCATGAAGGGTGGCCGGACATCACTCTTGCCTCCAACACTCAGTGTGCCTCCTGCTGCAACTGGGAGGTCCTCGACGTTGAATCCCTCAGTGACCATAAGTATATCCAAATAACACTAAATAAACCCCCTCAGACAGATCACAGATGACAAGATTTAAAACTAAATATGGTATTCATCAAATATTCCTAAAACACCTTCAGCCACTAATACCAGAACTGCTATGCAACATCAACAGCTGCCAAACCACACACTAACTAGACAAAGCCACGGAAGACCTGCAATCAACCATAATTACATGCTGCAACAAACCGTATAAGAAAGTCAGGCATAAAGACAACATTTTACCGCACTGGTGGACCTCAGCCTTTGACAAAAGGAAGAAGGCACTTAATTCACTAAGAAGAAAAGCCCAACAAGCAAGTAATGACATCAAACAACAACTTCTTGTCTCTTATAAAAAAATTCAAAAGCCACACTTGCCAAAGATGTGAGGAAAACCAAAAGGACATGTTGCAGAGAAGCCTGTTCAGCGCCAAGCACCACCTTATCACAGATTGGACTAAAAACATCACCACTAACCCCTATGTCATAACAAAGTTGATTGCACTAATCAACTTCCTTCTCGACCACAGAGAGCTGATCACTCCAGATGATTACGAAACCGACGAGGGTATCCACGATGATCTAGATCTTCTTGACCAAGATGAGTAAGGAACTATGGCGTTTTACCTAGACAGACTGTGTTCTACCTCACTAACTAGACTTTCTTTTGTAGGATAAAACTTATGTTTTGTAATTTTTTCTATGGAATAGCAGAAATCTGACGTAGTCTTCTTGATGTAGATCTACCCTTGGTTTTCGTCCGTAAATTTTTGTAAATATTTTTCATCTCTTTAAACCTATTAATCGAATCACTCTCCTTTTATAATGTTTAATATTTAACCAAGTGTTTTTACTCTTGTTAACTTATAATGTGTGTTGGAAGTAATGGTAAGAACTTGTTTGACAAATCTATTTCCCACATCTAGTTGTTTTCCTATTTTGTCTGAATGTTAATGCACCTGAACTGTATAGAAACGGAATAACTATAGTGAATTTATCAACTTCACATCTGGTGCATTTTCTTCACATGTTTTGTTTGTTTTCTAATTTGCACACGCATTACGTTGGTTGCGATGAACTTTATTTGTTTTGATATTTTAGTATCAATATAATTGTTTCAACTGTTACTGACATATGTGTGTACCTTTGTATAACCTGTTTTATGTCTAATTAACATATCCTATATGTCTAATTAACATAATATCACTAGGCGGCACCTAGCAGGAGCTGCGTTATGGCCTACAACAACACTGAGTCGTTGCGTTGGGGGCTCGGGTTCACAGACAGGTGTCGAGCTCCTTAGGCGGTCTATGACTTTTCTCTTTCCATCAACTCACATCTCAAACTGGTAAAACTCTCCTTGGGTTAGGTACGGGGGTGTTTGTTTGGTGTTAACACTCGTCTGATGACGCTTGTAAGTTTTCACGGTTTCTTTCCTTTGCGTCAATATTATGAAAGCATTTCGTTAGGAAGGCTATTGCAAAGAATTCCTTTCGTTGTCATTCAGCATTTGAAAGTGCTTTTATTTTGCTTTCTCAAATTATATTTCGCAGGCTCCGAGAGTTCACTTATTACGTTGGCATTTCTCGGAATGAAAGTCTCGGGATTTATCCCAACCGCTATTCAATAAGGAGAAGGATTATTACATTTTTTACCTACATGAAAATCTATCGCGTGGAATGCTTAAGAATTTTCTGGGTTTCTTTCCACGCGCAGTAATACGACCCGCTCTCTATGTTTTTACAGAAATAACGGCGACAAAATATTTCTCAAAAATAAATCACACAATGGCAGTTGAAATTCGCTATATAATAAAAGCATTGGGAGGAAAATAAAAACTCACCATAATACAGCTTCTCTTATAGTAAGTTTTTATTTAACTAATGATCTGTATTTTCATAAAATGTCAATTTTTACCATTTCGCTTAAATGCAGGTTTTATAATATAATAATACTACTATAATAATAAAACTTTTATATTTCTCTCAGTAAAACATTACTTTATTATTTTATCAACTATTTAAAAAAAAAACTGAAGAACAAGAAATTTAATAAATTTAATAAGATTATAATGGTTTATATTTTGGGGCATTAATTTATTTACTTTAAATCATAAAAAAATGAACTTAACTACAAAATTAAATTTTTTTAGCATTATATTTGAAAATAAATATATTAAAATTTTGTTTTCTAATTTCAATGTAATTACATAAAATTACTACTTCAGAAAACGTGTAATTTAATAATTATTCCATATACTGTTTTAAAGGCAAAAAATGATTAATATTTCAAAATTTTAATATTGATAATGCAATGCAGCATTATTGCACTAACATTATTCTTAATAAATATTTAAAATTAAATAAAAATTTATATTTTCTACACAATCGTTCGTTTTAAAGCAATCTCAATGAACTATTTTTGTAAACCGATAACAATATTTTAATATATTTATAATTAAGCATAAAACACCCCACACTCATATTTTACATATAATTTCAAATATTATTTGTTTCAGCCGTAAATATTCACCTTATTTTTAATTCATAAATAATTATTCAATATTGATGTTGAATTCCTTTTGAAATTATGTCGATAAATTACTCAACTACTTGAAATTACGTTTTTCTCAACATCCATTACACACAATATTATACGATAATTATATTTTCCAGTGAACTACCATTATAATGAATCGAATAGAGAGACGACAAATGGAAAAATATGTCACCAAAATAAAATAATTTATTACTCACTTAATTCAATTTTCCACAGAAATATTTATTGTGGGATCTCTGTTATAAATCAGCTTTTAAGATAAAGATTTTTCCATTTTTCATCAAGGGTCACAATGTTTTCCCAAGTGGTTTTCATACAGGGTTCTACAAAATGTTTTGCGTTGAGCCACATGTCTTGGCAAAAGCTGGTGAACATTATGCTTTTTAGAATTAAAAACCAACATAATAAAAAAACTCACTACTATAAAAGTCTATGTGTAATTAATCATATTTTTAATCCAAAATATGTGTAGAAAATTTAAAAAAATATTTAGTCTCAAAAATGTTAATTTATTACAATGCCAAATACATCGAATATTGATCAAAAGTAGATTATTAATACAAATAATAATTGAAAGTATCAATAGCAATTCATGTTCTAAATATATAACATGTATGCGTGTGTATTAAAAATGATAAAATCACTACAACATGACTTATATTTGATATAAAAACGCAGTGAAATTTCAAATGTTTACATAATATCATTTAGACTTCTGCAAAATATTACTAATAAATGTTTCCCCATTTAAATGTATCTTCACTTTATAAGCTAATTTTGGCAACTATTGGAAGCTAATTCAAGCAGGCAAATGTCATAAAACGGTAGGTGTTTTCATATGTTTATTGAATAATAAGATGAACGTTTTTATTTTGTTATTTTTCAAAAAAATTTTTATTTCAAATTGTAAAAAAAAATTCTGAGCAGAAACAATAATTATTTAGAAATTGATAACCTTTCGCGCTCAATTAGCTTTCATTCTAAACATTTATATTCCTGTGGTTCGCAGAAATTTTTCAAGCTAAAAAATTATTCCAGAACTCAAAAATTAAAAACGACTCTTAATATTTCAATTTAATAAGAGGAGTAAAATAGTTCAATAACTATCTTAAATACATTTTAAAGTATGGTGAAAATTTATTTCACTACAAAACATTATATTTTTCACAGCATGCACTCTTATCCCTCTGAATTACAGGATAATTACAATTTCCGGTAAAAATTAAATATCATTGAATTCAATGAGTAAGAGAAAGTATTTGATTACTTTTCTTATGTTTGTAGGAAATTCTCAAGTGAGAAAATGCTTTCATATTTCGAAATTTAAGTGATTTCTCAATTTTTGACATCAAAGATGGCCTTTTCACTAAGATATGATATTAAAAAAATTCCTTAGAAAATATAAATTCATTCAAAACATATAAAATCTCAAAAATAAGCAAGGTTGAATTCCTACCTCAATCTTTCCTAGGACAAAACAAATCATTATGCAAATAAGTATTCGAATAAACTTTGGGTCTAGTAGAATATCCCTCTCTATTGGCGACTATTGCGACTATTTTCGTCGCCAAGTTAAGCGCATATTTTTAAACGCGTGAATTTTTTTTCCAATGGCAGATTGTACACAGTTACAACTGCAACAGAGTCTATTAATCAATTATACCCTGATACCAAAAGGAACCGGCCAGACACAGCGACCTCTTAGCCGCCGAGGCGTTGCCCCGGGTGCACCACAGGGGGTGGGCCACCATCGCACCCTCACACATGCCATAGGGACCCGTTTATAGGGTAGGCGTCATTCATATTTCATTCACACACACAAGGAAAATACAAAGACAGGATAGAGAGAGAAAGTACATCCATGCCTGAACCGGGATTCGAACCCAGGACCGTAGTCAGTCACGCTGAACACTAGACAAGTTCGCCGGCACGCGTGAATTTTCCCAAAGTGCCAAAAATACGTATTTTAGAAAAATTTTAATCACATTATAGTATAAAATCTAAAAAGTATTACTGGAAAATGAATAAAAACTTTTTTGTTGGGTGTACCTTCTCATCAAAACAACAGGTAAAAGAGATTAGTAAATAAGAGGAATGGACTTAGTTGATAGGACGTCAAGCTCAAATATCGAATATGCTCGGTGATATTATGGAAAAATAAGAAACGTATAACAATAAATTAACAAAAATATATAAGAAAAATATAATAATAAAGAAAAAATATATAATAAACAAAATAGAAAAGGTATGAATAATAAATAAATAAAATGAAAATGAAAAAAAAGAACAGTTTACGATGTTTGGACGCTGGTTACAGCGAAACACAACAACAAACGTAGAACAAAAAGTTCGAATTGAAAGTAAAACGAAAACTTGAAATGCTGTTGCCACTGAAAAGAACTGTACATATGATTTAAAATTAAGATAAACATGAGAAAAACCAAATCTGGAAATAAAAAAAAAATCTGAAAAGTGACAAAAACTTAAATGGACAACAGGATAATAAAAACAAAGGACTCTATATTTGTCGAGAAATCACTTGGGGGGATATCATACTTACACCAAAATAAAATGGTGGCTATAACAATAAATTAAAAGTCAATAAATGATTAAATAACTGAATTTTTTTGTAAGCCAAGATTCACTTGTTTATTAAATAAATCAGCCAAAACACTGCTAAACGATCTTTACAATGTCAATTTTTATACATAAATAAACATATCATTAAACGAAAAATAGTTTATTAACATAATAATAAAAACTTACAAATCAGACATTCTCATGTATGATTTCTGAAATTGTTATATTTAGATATTTTAATACTGAAATTGTTATATTAAGATGTTTTAAGCATGTTAACAATGAATCTGTTTAGCATAACACATTTTTGATTTTGCAATACATCTTTAACCTCAAGATAGTAGATATGGTTACCAGAGTGTGAATTTTAGTTTTTATATTAACTTTAGAAATATCGATGAGTTGGTACTTTCGATAAATAACAGTATTAGAAACGATTTATATATTTATATCCAAAATACTGATCTGATCAAATGGAGGCAAAATTAATTAAAATTAAAGATTTATCAAATGTAATATTTTATATAGTTAAAATAATTTTTGCATATGTATTAAAATTTTTGGGAAAGTTTAAATTTAATTTAAAACAGATAGTAATTCTGAAATATTAATATTGAGATTGTTAGGAAATGTAAATGTAAGCCCATTACCTGTACATTCATCATTCTCATCCATAAGAATTTTTATTATAAAGTTAGGACAAAGTTTTTATTAAAAAATTAAGACTATTCAGTATTTTTAGAAATTGTGGATTTATTTTGAATTGCATTAAGTTGAGATACATGTAGTACATAAAAACAGTAAGAATAATGGAATGACGTCAGCAATCCACGTTGACAAAGTTCTTACTGTAAGCTTTTACTGTAACAAAATGTTTCCTTAAATTATTCATCTTCCTCAAAAACAGGAATAAAAGTGATGAAAACAGTTCAGTACCAAACAGAATAATTCCATGGTAAATCGAAGTCTTACCGCAGAATAAGAAAAACCACTTATAAAAGTGACAACTACCTATTTAATAAAAATGAAGTAGGTGTCAATGGTTCTAGTCAGGTTCTATCAGTTTCCTTTGGCCACGCATTTCAGTTGTGTAGTGCAAAATACAAAAAAAATTAGACTATTGTTTGAGCAGCAGAGGCTCTTAATGAGACAGCAATTCGTCACTGGCTCCACAATGCATTTTGAAAAAGATTGTTCTCGATTTTTTTTTCCGTGAAGTGAAACCATCCGCTTGAATTCGCTTAGAAACATTTTGTGTTTTATGAGCAGAATTAGTTTGTAAAGAAGAAGCTTATGGGTCTCATTCTGTACACCGTTGGAGAGGGTGATTTTGCGACCTGCTTACATCTTTCATACAACTCTCATCGCAGTTAAGTACCATTGGGTGAATATTTTTTGTGAAGTTTGCAGTTTTATACATGCAGATAATTACACAAAGTAAACAGAGATGGCAATTCCAATATTTAAGCATCCTTGACCTTATTACTGTATTCAGTTTGATTTCACTTTGCTATTTGATTACACTTGTCCAAAAGGAAGATTAATCGTATCATGGCTTTGAGACACTTTTTAACGTTGAAGTTATTGGTTTCTGATCACGTATATCGTCTCAATATACGTAAAGTTTGATGATTTAGCTTTTCACATGCATCTTTCATACAACTTGCTTCTGAAATAAGTACCATCAGTAAATTCCCTTTCATGTTGGGCTTTTTTATATGTAAATAAATACTATTCAAATTAACCACAAAAGCCAGACTTCCAGTATGTAAAAATCATTAGGTTATTCACACTATTCTGTTTTATTTCGGTGCATTGTTTGATTATACACGTGTCCACTAGTAGATTCAATGGATTATGACAATGTGTAATGCAGACGTTTCGATACCGTATGCTGTTGCAGATTTCGTAAAATTTGGCTGTTTTACCGCTTAGATATATATTTCGTACAAATAGCTTCGCAAAAAAAAATCTTTAAAAAAAAAAAAAAAAAAAAAAAAAATTTTTTTTCTTTTTGCGGTTTTACACACATGAAAGTAAATTCAATTTAAAATAATCACCAGAAGACACACTTCCATTTTTTAAGCATCTCTTACCTCATTACCGTATTTTGTTTCAAATTCTCTGTATCTTTCGATTGAAAGCGTTTCACAATAAGATTCAGCATATTATGATAGTAATATATTAATTAGCAGTTTATGGGTTCGTTCCAGTATACCGTTGTATAGGATTGGGCAATTTTGTTGTTTGCGTACTTTTTTCATAGAACTTGCTGCGGAATTATACATCTTTTATTCAATATCTTTGAGGTGTTCGTGGTTTGGATGTAAATGAATACCTTTCAAAATAGTCACCAGAAGTAACACTCTTGATGTTTAAGCATCGTCTCCTTTCGCTCAATTCTGCTGGATTTCACTATAGGCTTTGATTATATGCATCTCACAGATTCATCGTATAAAGTTGGTGAGATCTTAGTTTGTAGCGTAGAAGTTTCTGTGTCCGATGTCATAAACCCTTGCAATATGCGCAGGATTTGACGACTTTGCTGTTCGGTTGCATCTACAAAGATAAAAAGGAGAAGATTTATTAAAAATTAAAAACTAATAGTAGAAATAATTTCAATTAAATTTTCCACCTAAACCATTTTTACTATCATCACTTTTGTGTCATTCAGAGCAATTGCCCCAGCTAGTCAGTTGTCATTGAAATCAGTGCATGTTATTCCCATACTCTGGCATTTTGCGATCGGGAAAGAAATGGTGCTCTTTACTAGAATCGTTGTAAGATACGAGATGGTATAAGTGAACTAATGAAAGTTATAATCGATCAAATACAGGAAATAGCACAGTTGAAAGCACAAATTAGTACAGCTAAATACTATGCAACAATAGTACAACAAAGCAGTAAAACATTTCAAACACAAAATGACCAATCTAAAATAAAGGTAACTAGAGAAAGATCAAGACCGAGGAAAAGTAATGTACTTTTGATTTATCCAAACACAGGAGGGAAAACATCGGACGATACAAGAAAAATAGTCAAAAATATAGTAGATCCAGCGAAAGTTAAAGCCAATATAAATAAAACAAGATCCATCAGAAAAGGTGGAATAATTATAGAAACCAGTAATGAACAAGACATAGAAACCATTATAAAAGAAATTCAAAAACAAGATAAAAAAGAAGAATTGGTAGTAACCAAACCCATCAAAAGAAAACCAAGAATCAATATATGACGTAGACAAAGAAATTGAAAAAGAAGAAATTATAACAAAAATAATACAACAGAATTATCTAGAGGAAGATTTTGGACTTGAAGTCCTATTTAAATTTAATGGTAAACATGGAAATAATTGGATCTTGAGAGTAGACAGCCGAGACTATCCAAAAATCAAAGATCTTAAAAGATTATATCTAGGCTGGACGTCGGTACGCTTTAGGAATA
Source organism: Latrodectus elegans (assembly GCA_030067965.1). NCBI lineage: Eukaryota > Metazoa > Arthropoda > Arachnida > Araneae > Theridiidae > Latrodectus > Latrodectus elegans. Next base: position 62,836,269 of record CM057818.1, on the reverse strand, counting down.
TATAAGAATAGTACAATGCTACAAATGCCTAAAGTATGGTCATTTTGCTAAAGATTGCAATAATTTACAAAAATGTGGAAGATGTGGCCAATCACATAAAGAGGAAAAATTGTGAAAATTATTATACATGTTGTAACTGCACGGAACATAATGATAGATTTAAAACAAGATACAAAACAGATCATGGAGCAAAGGACAAAAAATGCAACATATATGAAAAAGAGCTTAATAATATTATATCAAAAATTGACTATGGTCTATAATAAAAATAACATCTGCATAAAGTTCCTACACCTAAATTTAAACCATTGCCGTGCAGCCAATCTCTCCTTAGCTCAAGAATTACTCAAAGAAGAAATTGAAATTGCTTCCATCAATGACGTATATAAAAATGTAATAGTAGAAATTCCAAAGCAATACTGAATAGTAGCAACTTCACAACCCAAAACTGCCTTATTGATTCTAAAAAACTATAGAATAATCATAATACTCGAAGAAAGCGAAATAATAATAATAAAAATCGAAATAAATGATCTGAATTTAATAATCTGTTCAACATATATACCTCCTTCTGCAAGAAATTGAAGACACATTAGAACAAAGAGAAAATCTGATAATTAAATACAATAGAGATAAATGGCTAATTTTTGGGGATTTTAATGCAAAATCCTCAATATGGAGTCCAAGAACTACAGATAACAGAGGCCAAAAGTAGCTAATTTTGTATTCAGGCAAAATTTAATAATAGAAAACAACCCTAACAGTAAAACCAACATATGAAAGTGCTTTAGGAATAAGTTGGATAGATCTTTTAATAACAAAAAATTTAACAAAAGAAGAAATAACTGAATGGGACATACAGGATAAATTTACAGCCAGTGACCATAATATAATGATTTGCAAATTAAAAACAAATATAAGTAAAAATCAAAGAGAAATAAGATATAATAAGAAATCGTTAGTGTGTACACCTTCTGAATCTCAAATGTCACTCACACATTTGAGAATGCTTTTTGCAGCCAAATGTAAAGATCCTATAATCTTAATTTGCTTATTTTAAATTGCCTACGAACTATATCTTTAAGTATTCTATACTTTCTTCATTTGCACTATAATGATAATATCAATTGAAAAACTATAGAAAGTTATATATATATATATAAATTTTAATATATTTTAAAAAACAACAAATTTTAACACAAGATTAACTTAATATATATATATATATATATATATATATATATATATATATATATATCTGTTGAAAAATATTTTTATTTAACCATTATATATATACATATATATATATATATATATATATATATATCTATATATATATATATATATATATATATATATATATATATATACTTTAATTTATTTTTGTATAACTTGAAAATGACTACTTGTTTTATGGTTTTCAATTAATTGGCCAATTTTATAACAATAACTTGCTAACATATTTCGTATTTTAAGACTAAGGAATTCAGATTTGTATGATAGGGAAAAATTTCAGAGTAGTTCCTGATTCTATTAAACAAAATATATATTAAAAATGTTAGATTATATTAAACAAAATTGAAATTTGTATTTTGTTAAGTAATGTTAATTAAGCTTTGCTTTTTTGTGCTCAAAAACTATCAAATGTTTCTCTTTAGAAAATGTCATTAAATTTGAGATCGTATAAATTTGAATCATGTAAATCCCTAAATTTAAGAACGAATAAATCATTGACTTTAGATATGATAACTCTTCTTAGGTAAGAAACTAATTAAAGTTGATTTTCTATTTTTAACTCAGACTGCTTAAGTTGGCACTTTATTGTCTTTTGAAAGATAAAATCAACAAAAAGATGCCAATTCTCTGTGAAGTATTTAAGCATATTATCAGGCAATTGTCAGTTTGATTTTAATCTAAAATTTAACTTTATCTAACAGCTTCGATCAATTTGCTCATGATATCAATTTTATAGTACTTGGGCATGCAAGAAAATTAATTACAGCTGGATATTCCTAGAATAAGCCACTTAAATCAATACCGTCAAATTTGATGTTTGAAGGTTGGTTGTCTAGAGTAGGCAAGTTGATTAAATGCTTTATTTTTTGAAATTAGATTTACATCAAATTTTAAATAATCAAAAACATAGGTTCATTTTACTTTATATAGTTGTTGCAAAAGAATATTATATTTATTATTTTTATGAGAAAATAATCCGTTAAATTAGTCATTTTTATTTCTATAGAAAGTAATTAATTCCGCCAAATTAAAAAGCTTAACAAAATAACTCAAACGCTGTTTCCACTTAAAAATACATATATATGACGCAAAAATGAAGTAAAACAACATAAAGAAATCAAAACCTTGCAAAAAAGTAAAAAAAAATCCGAAAAGCAACAAAACCTCAAATTTTCAACACCAAATAGAAAACTGGCAACACTATAATCAAAACAAAAGAGGCCAGATTCGGCGGAAAATCACTTGGATGAATGCATCATACTTATTCAGTTAGTATTACAATTAAAAATATTTGGTTTATAATAAGTAAATAAGAAACAGTAAATAAATCTTCGATTAATGAAATTTCTGTTTAATAAATGATTTTTTTGAAAAAGATCTTAACGTAACTATAGACATAATTTGTCATTACACAGTGTTAAGCCTAACGTAGAATTGTTTATAATATTTTTATGAATCAGCAGATATATATATATATATATATATAATTTCAAGTTTACTTTTTAATCAAGGCAAATCATAAATGTAAGTTCATATTTTTATCAAAAAAAGCTGCAATTTATGTAGTCCTATTTTTTATTTGATTTGTATAAACATTCATGAATCAAGGAATACTGAAATAAAAAGCATAAACTGAACGACTTAGAATGTTATAAATCATAAAATATAACAATTTACACTTATTTACGTCGCAGTAAATGACATAAAATGTACAATATTTCGAGACTACGCTAAATTAAAGTTTTTTCTTTTGTAAATAAATAAACATTAATTGTTAAACGACTTAATTTTGAACACATTAATTTGATCACTTATGAAATTACGCCGAAAAGACTATGTAATATTTGTTTCTACAGATTCTTAAATGAAAAATTTTTGAATCGTAATTTTCTTAATATATTTTTAATGAATTTCTTTTGATAACCCTTTTAGTACATTATACCTCACCTTAAAATTACAGGTTAATCTGTGGTTTGGGTACACCTTTCTCGCCAAATGGGCAAAGTGTGGTAACCCTGGCTATTTCATCCTAAATGCACTCCTTGTGGAAATCCTGTCTTTTTTGTTATGGAATTATATATGTATTTTTTGTTATACGATTCGTAAAAAAACCATTGTTTTTGTTTTCGTTGCCATACCAACGACAAAATTCTTTAAAAACACGGATTTCGGTTTCATCGCCATAGAAAAGCCGTTTTGCGTAATGTCTTTCGGAGCATTCAACTCCGCGAGACAACACGCAAAAACGCGCCAGTTGGCGACTTTTTGAAAATGCGCCAAGCAGGGGACACAAAGCACATTTTCACTAAATTACAATAATATATCTTTTGTCCCATTATTTATTAGAAATAGTAAACTATTGTATGTTATTTTTGTTAACATGTAATCAATCATTGGAATTTGATTTTCTTATTTGCTTTTTTCATTTCAAATATTAAAATTTGTTATTTAATTATATTTTATTAATATTGATTAATCTGTGCTGGCTATTATAATCTTTTTTATAGAAAAAGGCATTATGTAGGATTATGTATATGGGTGGCCTCAGTTTCAGCCTCCTAATGAAATGATTGTTACATTCTATTATTTAAGTCTCATGGGAAGATGCAATTATATATAAATACATTTTATATATAATTGCATCTTCCCATGAGAAAGGGAAACCACCGTATTTTGGGATGACTAAAAGTGTACTGAAGCCTATTTCACTTTAATGGAACGAAAAATTCATGCGTATTTTTTTACATATTATTTCTTAAAATATAATTCAGTAATTCATATTTATGTTCTCATTCTCTTTTTCTTGACTTCATTCCACTTGATTTTTCTCATTTTTCTATAAACTCACACATTTTAAAAATATGAATTTATTTTTAATTTTCATTCTTATTCGAGTTAAATATACTTAAATTTTAATAACTTTTTTTTCAGTATAACGGATATTTTTTATGTCATAAGGTAAGCATGATATTATTTTTGATCGCCAACAAAATCACAAACGAAACAATTCAAATGTGTTTTGTCAAATATAAAAATAAGAAAATGGAGGAATTATAGATATTTAAAATAAATATAAAATATTCAGTGAAATGCACCAGTATTTACATTTTTCCAATTTAAGAAAATAAAATCGGAATATAAAACAATTTTAGCTTGTGGATATCTTACACATCTTTATTGAATTTTATATTCTTTATTTTATATATGAATATTTCTTTTTACATATCATTAGCTATAGCAATCATAATGATCAAAATATTTCCTTAACGAATTTTAAACATATTTTAAAATTGAATAATTCCTCATTTCGAAGATTAATATATTATACACAATATCATTGGCACATGCTGAATAACAATTTTCCTTATATATTTTGTAAGCATTTTTTCTTAAAAAGAAAATATTGTTTTTTCCTAATTTTTTTTCGATATTGTTTATATAGTCACCCTTGGCGAAATTTTCAAGAAGTCACCAAGGGTAATATATGACAAATTTCCGATCGGGGAAAAACGGCTAGAGGAAAATGGCTGAAGTAGTGACAAATACTTCATACATTGTTGGTATCTAACAATTTGCTCAACTAATTTTACAAAATCAACAAAAGACGCATATTTATGGATTTCAAAGATCAATGATAAAATAGTAAAGTTGATAGGTTAAATTATCCATAAAATTTTTTATCAAATTTTATATTACTGAATTTAAGTCGGTAAATATTCATGAGAAATTACTGACAAGTAGGATTGCCAAAATACTAGTTTGCCGAATTTGTAGTAAAAATGTTAACCAAATTTGGAACAAAAAAAAAAAAAAAAAAAACATGACAAAGGTGACCGTACAGTAAATCTTATTCCTAATTTTAAATATCCTTACTGATACTTCTTTCAATTTTTGGCTAACAATGGCTCTTTAACAGAACAAACAATTTATCATTTTTGAAAATCTAAAATGTAAAATAGGATATTGTTACAAAGTTTGTAAATATTTTTAAAGCTTTGTAATGGTGGTATTTATAGCTTACTTGGCAAAATTCTTGGCGACCAATTGGCGATATAGTTGGTGACAACTTGGCGAGATTCTTGACGAGAAATTGATGGTTCTGGAGATTTCCACCACCTAAGATCTAGGGCCATTATTGAACGAGATGGCCTGGAAGCTTCCAGAGACTTGGAGAAAGAACTAGACTTTCAAGCCAAGCAAGCTGTAAATACCCCCGTTCCACTGACCAAATCAGTTTCTGAGTTTTTTTTTAGCGTCAGTGAGAAGTTAGTGAAGACTATCAGTCTTGAATGCTAGCTAATCGAGAGCACAGAAGCTGTTGTTTGTCTGAGATATTAGAGCTTTCTATAATTGGAAGCTGTTTCCAATTACATAAAGCTCTAATATCTCAGACGAACTGTATTAGCTGTATTAGATCTGTGGAATTGTAATTTCTACTGCTGAAATTTTCTGTATTAAGTTCAGTTTGCTACGAATAAAAGTCTTGTGAATTTTAAAGTGTTTATTTCAACCATAATCAATGAACAAAAATCCCGAAGCTGGGTACAATATTTTAATGATGATACGGAGAAAAATATTTCACCAACAGCTCCGCCAAAATTGAACATTCTGTTAAAACATTAGCGCTTTTACTATAAAGAGTCTGATGATGTTATTGACTATTTATTGAAGCATTTTTCATGTATTTAAGTATTTTGAGGAAAATATGTACATTTTTAACAGTATATTTACCAGCAATTCTCGATTGAGAGACAAAAATTTATCTTTTAATGAACTTCTTTCATTTGCCTTTGCATAAATTTAATTTTGAATTATTTTCCCGTTAATGGGATAACAAACAAAAATTAGCAAGCTTAAAAGTTAAGCCTAAATGTTGATGCTGAAAAATATTTGTACTTTGGTTTTGTATTATGTTGCTTTTTCCAAAAAGAAAAAAATGTCAACAAATGCTGTAAACTTTAAAAATGTTTTAAGAAGTAAAAGAAAATAGAGCAATCTAACTGTGTTTTCATTTAAACAAATAAAAACCTTTTTGTAGTGTAAATGGCGCTTAGTCGCTCCATTCGTTTGTTGAAACATTCGGTGGATAATGCGTAGGTACTGTAATATGAGAGATTATATGTCACAAGCACTATTTGTTACTAACGTATTAACGTCACTGCAGACAATATAACTATTAATAACGATACTCGAATTGATTATTTTTCAAACAAAATGTGTCAATAAAAATCTTTGGCACAATCCTATTATACCTGTAAAATAATCGTCAAAACGAAAATGAACAATATCGTAATTACTATTTTAAATATTCCAACTGCGTCCTATATTGCTTAGAAAGGCTTGCGTTTTTAGGAAGTATTAAAAATAGTATATTTATTTACATTTTAAACTAAATATATGTATATATCATTTGTTGACGAAACTTATTTAAACTTCAATGCTTATTTCTGAAACAGATAAGTAATCATTCCGATGATTGCTTGAAGGAATATAATGGAAATCAAATATTTTGTAGTTATTGTTTGAATATTGTCATAGTATCTTAAAGATTCCCAGTCTGATACAGATGAGGCAAATTTTATTGCTGTGAAGCTAATGGTATTCATTGTATGCGTTTATACCATGGTCAGAATCTGTGATTCAGTAATCAGCGTGTCATACGCCAGATTCTCGATTTATTTTTCATTATTGTAAATATGAGAAATGTGCAGACAAATTTCAGCAGCGAAAGTAAATTAGCAAACCTTCACACCAACACATTCTCTTTTCGCGTTTCTTAATGTTTAGACATTCAACTTTTTATTTATTCGAAGTAGAGTGGAGCATTATCTGCAAGGGACTAAGAGCGCTTCATGCAGTTTCTGTCGAACATCTTTAACAGGTACATTTCCTTCTGCTGCTTCTTTTTCTCATTTCCGGTGATAGTTAAATATCTTGAAAGAGTTATTGTAGCTTCATTTCCAAAAGTTTTCAATTGTAAAAACTGAAATATTAAACAGAAAATTTCTGCGAACTACGGAAAATTAAAAATCTGTACATTTATAAAAAAGGTAAATGTTTTGCATCTGTTTTTTTTTCAAATTTCTGAAATCACGATGAGCAATTGGATTCAGATAAGTCTTCAATAGTTTTGAAAATAAAAGAAAACATTTCTAATTTTTTTTGATGAGTTTTACTTTTATTTTAAATTTTTCCCGCAGAAAAATGTTCCATCGTTCAAAAGTAAATTTGTGCATAAAGTGTAAAGTTTCTTAGGTGTCATACCGATGTGTCAAATTTGAAATGGATATCAACTCTTAATACTAATGTTAAATTATCATATTTTTGCTCTGTTACTTGACTTATAATGAAATTATGTTCCTACATTATTTGATTTTTTTTCTTGATTTAAAAGGGAAATATTTAATCCGAATAATTAATGAGTCAGATATTTTTCTTTTATTTAAGTATTTAAATGAATATTCTCATGTATCTTTTACCGGAAAATATATTAATACATGTGTTTAATGAATGACAAAGATGAAGCATTCAGGTATGCGATTATATCCAAATATTGCTTTCGCTAACAGTGTTAGCGGCAGCTAGTTATTCAAGTGTTAATAAATACTCCATTTTTATTTCTACATTTATTCTTTTACGTAGTTCAAAACCTCATTTAATTCAATTCTGCATTACATTTAATTCTCAGTTCTGCTTTTGATTTAATTCTACATTACGTAAATACTTGGTATATTCATACAAAATACAGTAGAGATTAATTGAATTTTTTACTATTTAATTACAAGCCCTATGTTTCAGCATGGAACAATAAGTGAATAAATTATGTATTGTATAAAGAAACCTTTTTCATTGGGTTCGATATATTTTGTTGTTGAAAGTGCTCTGAAAATTTGTTTATATGATAAAGAGCAATCAATTATGAATAAAATTTTTTCTATATAAATTTTCATTTTTACTGTTTTATATATATATATAAAATAATTCTTAATGAATGTTATTGCATGTTCACTGCTTATATGAATATATTTATGCTCACTAAGGAAAATGAGAAAACTCGAGGAATGTTTTGGTAGATTCTGGCTAGAAATATCTTTGTCAGACGAATTATTTTTTCAAACAACATTATTTTATAGCCAATTTCCAAATTGTGTCAAAAAAATAAATAAAATAAAACAATCCAGAATAATTCGAATATTATTAAAAACTTAATGAAAACGACTCCAAATTTTAGCATCTTTTTTTACTTAATTTGGCATGTTATCTTCTCTTAGGGAAGTAAAATTAAGAAAGTTTACTGTAACGTCGCTTATAGATTGAATTGTAAGTCAATGGACTCTGATGTCATGATTTTGAGCCTTACGTCATATCAATTGGCACTGTTACCGTACGATCCAGCATGCCAAATTCTGAGCATGGTAATTTTTTGGCAGATTTTCTCCTTTACCTTGCAACCTGGGTTTTATTACGTCATAGAGGGAAAGACTTATAAGAGTTACATAAAATATTCTATTTTAGCAACCCTAGTATATACGTCATCACGAGACATCGGAATATGTCCTCTTGTCAACATTTTTTCGTCGCCAAAGGTATTCAGAATATGCCGTGCTGGTTTATACGGCTATGTTTTACTAATCATTTTTTTTTTTGCCCAGCTCACACATGCGCAATAAATTTTATACCTCCTGCGCATGCGCAGACATTTACTTTGGCTTGGAGTTCTAAATAACAGTCATTTGAAGCGGAGCCAGCAAGATTGAAAGTTTGAAATTTCAGCATCTGCAAAGTAGATTATATTTTTTAAGTTAATTTTATATCCATTTTGAATAAAATAAAGTTTATTATAGATCACACACATTTTGTATATTATTGTTTGAACTGTGCATCGATTTCAATTTGCTGAAATGTATGTATTCTGTTTAATATCGGATTTATATATGAAAAGCTTGTTCGAGATATTTTACTATGAATAATTTTTACGAATGAATAGTGAGTTAATGTCAGTTTGTAGCAATAAATTAGTGGAAACTCATTCTTGCAAATTTATTGGAAGTATTTAATAAAAATAATACGGAAAATTTATGAGAATTTGAATTAATTTACTGACATTTTTTAAAATCTATTTTCATAACAAGTACCTTAATAAAGCTTTTGTTAAGTTTAAATTTCTTTCGTGATAATACAAACTATTACTAATCTTCCAATAAATATATGAATATGATAAAATTTTTACATTTTTATAATTCTTCAATCTTTTAAAATGTTTTGATAATGCTACCTACAGTAATGTTTTTTTTATCAGCTATTTTTAATTTATTTTTGTATACGATACTGATATTAACTTTTAAAGTTAAAGGCAATGTATTCCTTGCTACACATAATTTTTATATTAACGATGTAGTATATGAAATTATGTCATGAAAAACTAGTTTTAAAAAAGGCACAGGTGCCGTATAATCCATGATTCCAAAGCTCAATTTTTATCCAAATATTTTAAAAATCATCAATGGCTTTGAAAACGTCTTGTACAATATATTTTGGCAGCTGTTTGAAGGTATTTTATGAATAAAAAATTCTGAACGAATGTAGTTTTTTTTATCATAATGACATAGAAGTTTATATTTTCTTGCAGTTTACCATCATTTTGGTTTATTTCTTTTTACACATTTTCCCCTTTTTTCGGTGTATGACTTATTTCATATTTTTTGCAGCACATTGGAATTGTGTGTGTTTGAATGTTATAATCAACATTTGAAAATAAAGTTTTCAAATCATTAACAGAAATTATAATTTTGTGTTTGATGTTTAGATAAAAATTTATCTGTATAGTCAACCTTGGCGAAATTTTCAAAATTTGCCAAGGGTAACTGTATAACTAATGTCCGATCGGAAAACGGCTAAAATGGTAACAAATATTTCACATTGTTGTTTACATTGTTAGTATCTAACAATATGCTGAATTAATTTTACAAAATTAACAAATAAAGCAGATTTATAGATTTCAAACATCAATGGTAAAATAATAAAGTTGATATGTTGAATTATCCATGAAATGTTTTGATTGAATTTTATATTAATGAATTTAAATCAGTAAGTTTTCATAAGAAATTACTGAGAAATAACATTGCCAGGAACTACTTTGATATACCCCCCCAAATCGTAAATTTGGCGACTTTTTTTCTCGCCAAGCAAAATACCCGTTTCTAACGCTTTTTCTCGCCAAGATGAATTCTCGCTGAATACAAATAATTAATAAACAAAAATTACTTAATCGTTAAATAAAAAAAAATGAATACCTAAAAATACAATGAATACATAAAAATAGAAATGAAGGAATGAAGCTGAGTAACAAATCTAAGAAAAAGAAGCCGTTGATCTAATAAAAAGAATTATTTATAGACAAATCTTGAAATTCTCCCAATTTACCCCAGCAACAATTTCCATAAATTTATTAAAACAATCAACATCAGCCGCTAAACAAGAGTGCGTAGGGAGTGCCAGATTTGGCGTGTAATTTTTTTTTTTTTTTTGGGGGGGGGTATATCAAAGTAGCACCCATTGCCAAAATACTAGTTTACCGTGTTTCCAATAAATGTTCACCAAATTTGGCGCCAACAAACGCGCCAATGTTGACCGTATAGTAAATATTATCCGATATTTGTCTTTATTCTTTCAGTTTTACATTTCTAGCAGTCATTTAAAGTTTCATTACTAAATTTTTTTAAGTTTTCTTTTTTTGTATTATGCATTAAAATATTATCAAACAGGTTTAATTTTTTTTATTAAATTTAGAAAGAAAGATATTTATGACTTATTACTCAGTTTGAAGAGTTTTTATTTGCTACTAATTAAATAAACATTGGAAACGCATGTTCTTAATTTCTAATCTAAAATATTAAATATTTATTCAAATTAATATAACAAAAGGAAGTTTTCTAAGTAGTTTAGCTTAACCAAAATGTGTGCAATAAATGTTTGCAAGCCACTGATATTTCTCTTTGTTTTGCTATCATTTGAAAAAATAATTCCTACAAAAGAAATTTGCAAAATAATTAGTATTTAAGGTTATAAATTTGGGTACTAAAAAAATATGTAATACTTGAATTAAGTACATTTATATCCAAATTTTCAAAATGAAAATATATTCCTTATATTTTCCCAATATCAATGTTGTATCAAGTTTACACTGCATAAACATTACTTTTGGTATTTACATTCTAGTGTCACTCCATCCAATTTTGCACCAAGACAAATATGAGTAATAATAATTTTGTTCTAAGGGAAATGCACCAAACACTCATAACCAAAAATGGAAGTATGACAAGAAAAATTATGCGTTTTATTTGAAAAAATGAATTAATTATATTCGGAAAAAGAGTGTTATTGATTTTATTTAGCCTGAAAATTTCTCTTCTTCCTTTCTTAACCTTTGGTGCCTTTTATGCTTTCAGTAATATGTTATGATTCAGTTACAACGATATCATCTACTTCTGTAGAAAGCAAATCTCAAATAATTGCAAAATAGTTAGTTTTCAAAGTAGAAAATTTGAGTAATTTAAATATAAGTTGTATTTGAATGAAATTTTGGTACTTACGTATTATCGCAACCATATTGGTGGAATTATACAAGACCGAGCCAATTCTAAAAATGGGATACGCTAACGGGACATTGAACGCGTAGTTAAAAAGTACAATGTGATAGAAACAGTATGAAAGAAAATAATAAATAATATATGAAGAAAATATTAAGTACTTTTTATACCTTTATTTAACGATGTATTAATTACGTTTTGGTGGAAAATATTGCAAAATGGCTTTTAAAACAGAATCAAATCAGTTTTTTTTTTTTTATTTATTTTTTTTTTTATTATCGTTTTGTTGGTTTTGTCGCCATATGAATTCTGCGAAGTAAGACTCCAAGATGGTGTCTTGATGTACCCTGCTGTCTCATGTTCCCCCACTTTACGGAACCCCACATTCTTTCGATTGTTAGGGTATGCACATCCATTTTGGAGTCGACAAAATTGTATTTGTGATTTACTCTTGAATGATTAAAAATAGCGACTATCAGAATAAAGTGTACTGCCTTCCTCAATGTTTTCGACAATTTTCTGGAAAAGCGTGGCTGCAGTTCTATTAGAAACGGTTGTTAAAAATGCTTGTTTGGTCTCTTGACAGACGCCACCAAAAATTCATTGCTCTGGCAATATTCGACCCGAATTATTTTTCCTTTTCGTGAACAAGTTTCATCTATATTTCCACAATGCGCCCAGGTTCACCTATTTTATTTATTTCTTTGCTTTCCATGTGGAGAACACAAATCTCTCTCATATAATTATTCCAGTCTATGACTGTTTTGTTTTACTAAATTAAGTTCTTTCGTCACAAAATTTGACTGTTGTTAATTCTTTGCACCAGCAATACATGAATCTTACTGCTGTTAATAACGGGATACGGCTTCCCTCAAACCAATCACCACTTGTTATTCCCACGGTTGCAACGCTGCACTTCCGAAAAATTTGTTTTCCAAAATAAAGTTTCATCGGGGGAGAGTTGGTACATTTCCAAATGTATGGTAAAAGGCTATATTTCTACAAAATGTAACGGCATCTTTTTTCAGAATTTGGTAAATCCTAGAGTCCCATTTTAGAGTTCGAGCTTGCCATTTTCAACGAACGGATAGGCTGAGAAAGGTGGTAAGCGGGAAAATTTGAAAGGAAGTAAATGTTTGCCAATTCAGCGCCTTAGATGCGTGTGACATTGGGGCTACCGATCTGGCAAGTTATCCTGGGAGTTGGCATGGTTGGGCGATAATACGTAAGTACCGAAATTTCTTAAGAATACTGAGTTGTCTTTTTCAAGACTTCTAGCAAACCGAGTTTAGAAATGATTGCATGGTTTTAAAAAGAGAAATCTCAATTTGTTATTCTTAAAAGAATACAAGATGATAAATATGCTTAAAATTTAAATATGTAGCATTTTTGTTTCTTTAAAATTTGTCCTGATTCACTTATTCGTTAGCAATTAATGATCCAATCGTTTGCATTAAATAGTCAAGTAAATAATTGCATCAATTAATCTAATCATTCTTTGATTATTTCAATACTTTTTAAACTCAATTATATTAATTTTAGTAACAACTTAATTTAAGGGGTCTCTATTACCTTTAAGAAAGTAAATTCATTCAATAATTAAAATTTTCATTATATTTTAGGATATACAGTTCTTTCTATATGTGCGATATGCAAAAATTGATATCATATTAATCTTACCTTAATTCATTATTCACTAAAAAAAAATATCTGTAGAACACACAATTGAAAACATTGATTTTAGAAACAAAACTCTTGATTTTAAATTTGCATCAGAAATACAAATGAAATTAAAATTAATTAAATTATAATATTTATTATTATATATGTTATTAAAATATACATTATTAAATTATAATATTAATGATCAAAAGATTTTAATAAATCCTTTTTAATAATAAAACATAAATAAATTTAAACTCAATTATATTAATATATATTATATTTTATAAATTATATATATATATTATATTCTTAAGCAAATTAGTTTTTTTGTTAATTTCATTCAATATTTTGAAAATAAATTCTTTGTATAACAATATACCCCTGTCAATATTTAAACTAGCCCTTTAAATAGCATTTTATATCTGAAGCACAAACGTTTTTAAAGCAACATTGTTTATCATTTAACATTCAATTTGTATAAAGGTATATAAATTGATGCCTCTTTAATTTCAGGCGTTGAAGAACTCCTGAAAGGAACTTTCTCACAACGAAGCTGCTTTAGAGGAGCATCAGGGGATGAAAATGTTTAGGAAAGTAAAAAAAAAAAAAAAAAAAAAAAAATAGTGCTATGGACGTTGCAGAATTTAGACGGTATAATGGATATGGGACTATACAAAATTTCAAAAATGCTTTATATCTTAAAAAAAAAAAAAAACTTTTCTGAATTTTGAAATGATCTGATTCTAATTATAAAACTGTAGATTTTTTCAGCCATTGTAATGCTTCTTTCTGAAAAAAAAAAAAATATGAAGATGCACACTTTTTATAAGAAATATATACTGCAATATGCATTTCATGTTTGCATTTGATCTGTTCTCATACTGTTCAAAAATCTTTATGTACAAAGTAAAATTTATTTGGAATGGTAAATATATAATTATAAAATTATCAAACTATGCTGTGTTTCATCATTTTCAGATTTTATAAATATTGTTAAATTAAAATTTTTGGACAAATCAAGTAGCTGAAAATGGAACCAATGTTTCCCTAAATACTGAAAACGAAACTGAAATTCCAAGTATACCATCAATTCCTTAGGTAACTCTGTCTTTAAATTATCAATACTTATTTTTCAAGATTATTCTCTTGGTATAACTCAAGATTTCATCGCAAATGTGAAATTCAATTCTATAAAATTTAAAAATCCCCGTTATTTAACAACTGTAAAATCACCGTGAAAAATCACCATTCAGCTAAATCATATTATTTTTATGTAGTATTTTTTTATTTAACGAAACTTTCAATGAATTTTGAAAGTGGTATATGAGAATTAGCACAAAAGGAAAGGTATACAAATGTCTTTATGTGCAAGGAACTCCGCTTAATTTAGCACACAATTATCTCCTTACATTTAAACATTTATCGCGTCTCTAGTGACTGAAAAGTTTTAATATTCCCATCATGTTCTTCTGAAGCTAGTTCATTAGGCTAAACAACCACCTATACTCGGCCAACTAAAACAAAATCTCCATTCTTAGGCAAAAGCTGGAAAATTGCTGGAGCAAATCTCCAGATTTATGATTCATATTGATCCACGAGTTCCAGTGTTGCAGGAATAGCAACGGTTCGGGCAGAAGGGTGTGGCTCACTTCTTGTGAATGGCAGTCAAAAGTTTCTTGAAGAGTTAGCAAGTCTTTTCTCTCTCTTTAAGTTTCTAAGAACGTATCTCAGTCCTAGTCTTGTAAGTCATAAAATACTTTAACTGTTTCATTTAGTAAAATAGTCGTTCAAGAATTTAACATCTGAAATTTGAAGAACTCATGATTATATGCAACAAATGATTAAATGCAAGAGCTGGTGATGTAGAGAAGTGGAGAACACTTTTCTTGTCTACATCATATGCAATTACTTCCGTATATTATTTTATAAATGAATAGTCGTTGTAAGTTGTGCGCTCATAGTCTCACCACGCATTCTAAGAGAAACCTTTGTTTTTTTTTAGAATCAACTAAGCAAATGTAATGTTTTTTTTAAATAAGTAACTCTTTTTTTAAATAAAGGAAATCTTCACACAACTGTTGTTGCAAAATTGCATTTAATAAGTGAATAGAAGTAAAATTTATGGCAGAATTTCTTAAAATATGTTCCGAAACATATCGGTTTCAGTTTTTGGAATATGGGGCACATATTTATCGAGAACTTTATACCCTGTTTGGCCCTATCTTCACGTAATTTCATCTATTTAATATTACCATAAAATTCTTTACCCTTTTTTACAATTTTAATCTATCTTAAATCTATCTAAAAAATATCTTGAAATATCAGTATGGACACTTTTAGGATCCCATTTACAGTTTGTTATGAAAACCACTGCACAGTTAACTTTTGTTTTAAAACATTTTGATCTAACTTTGAACCAGTGTGAGAGTTTCATATTTGCTTAAGTTTTAATATTAAACCAAATTAAAAACGCTGAGTATTTTGTATTTACACTAAATCTTTAAGGCAAATAAGCTTAGTTGTTTTATGTATTAATGAATAGACGTTCTTCAAATCTTGTGTAATATAGAATTTCTGAGCCCTAACATTACCTCAAATAATGTTGCTACATGTTTTCTACAGATGATTTAAAAATTTTCAGACCACAGATTCATAAGGAATAGAAAGAAGCGTAATTACCTATTAAAGAGAATTTAAAAACATTTTTTAAATTCAAGGATTAACTGAGATATAAGTAGAGCAGAAATAATTTGTATGTCAGAAGAAAATATTTTCTTTTATACAAATTACAAATCATTCAAATTAATTGCAATCTGGATGAATTTTCTAGTGAAAAGAAATTTACTGATACTTAATCCAAGATAAATAATATGAAAGTGGTATTGATGTCTAAAGATAAGCTGAATTTTGTAAATAACATTAATTAAAGACTACGCGTTAACTACCAAATAGATGTAACCAGTTATTGCATTAATCACAATCATTAAGAATATTGTTTATAAAAATGAAAGTTTTTTTAAATATAAATTTTATAATGAATTAAGTTTTATTCAATTTTTAATAATGTAATATTTCTTACAAAAATATTAAACACTTATTGCTGTATATCTCTGTTGAAAATAATTTAAGTTACCTTTATTAATAATTACATTATTTTTGACGATTTCAAATAATATTGATGTTGAATAATTTGAAGAATAAAGTTATATAAATATATATATTTAGAATTGCTATTAAAGCTCCAAAAGTAATTTGTTCCTTTGAAATAGGTTAATTGCTTAGGTCAGATACGGCTTAA
This sequence comes from Latrodectus elegans, assembly GCA_030067965.1. Taxonomy (NCBI): domain Eukaryota; kingdom Metazoa; phylum Arthropoda; class Arachnida; order Araneae; family Theridiidae; genus Latrodectus; species Latrodectus elegans. The sequence goes on along the minus strand of CM057818.1, from coordinate 62,819,481 downwards.
TATCATCATCACTTTATTGTATTTCTAATTGGTTCACATGTTTATTTGGGTATTGACACCATAAAATGGGACCATTTAACCATTGTCTATAGCACTGACTCTGGAAAAATGACATTCAATTTGGCAGTGAATCTTTCTGGCTCGAATGCAATGCATTTTGCTTTCAGATAAATAAATCATTTTGTAGAGAACGAAAACCTTGGTTGCACAAGCTGCAGTTGTAAGTAGGACAATACAATATGAGAAAATAAAAAGACAAACATCAAAAGAAAATGTCTAATTAAAATCTTTAAGAACTACTCAATATTTTTGACGGTCTTTTACCTTTTTATGCCATTTTTGACATAGTTTTTCGTTACATTCGCAAGTTCATATTTCTGTCCTTTTTAAATAATAAAATTTTTTGAATAAAATATGTACTATTTCATTATTTTTGTTATAATTGAAACCAATTTACCTTCATTTTTTTAATGCCATAATGATAAAAATACGAGTATTTATCTACAGAAGGATAGAAACTTGTTTAACAAAGAAATTGCAATGCAAATATAATTACTAGTTTTAAATTGCTGTTTTAAATTTTGTGTACTTTATTATATGAATAAAATGATGCAGATTTATTCATAAAAGAGATGATGTAATATACAATTTAATAGATGTATCTGCAGTAAATTAATTTTAAAACGATATTAGCATTTACTTATAATTTAATATTATATTCTCAAAAATGAACGAACAGAAAACTATCATTTATAAATGACTTATTACATTCGCAGAAAGTTGTGATTGGACACAAAAGATACAGAAATAGTAAGCAATGATTAAAGTTCAACTGAAATCCAAATATTGATAAAAAAATGAACTAAAAAGAGTTAAATCTGTATTAATATTTAAAAAGGACTTGCTTCCTCTTAAAACTTTAATTCTATTGACTCGCCAGAGTCCATAAAACAAAAATAACATAGGTGGCAGATAAGACAACAAATATATAAATCCAATATTTATACCAATACCTTTTTCTAGAAGACAAGTTTAGCAGTTATTCATCTTCCATGAAAAGGGTGCTGCAATAGAAGAGATTAGAAGAGTTGGTGAGTAGCATTTATGACTCTCTATTTTTAGATTTAATGTAGAAACAATATTGTAACTATAGTTTATAAATAGTTTTCATAAGTTAACTGAAAAAACTAAGAAAGCTGTGTTTCTTCAATAAACAATGCTTCGTGTGTTTTAAGATGCAAATATTTCAAATTAAAATATCTTGGAAATTTAGTGATTATGGTTCTTCAGAAAATGTAAACAAGAAAACGAAATCTGAGTGAAAAACCCAAAAGCATTTAAAAATTAAATAAAACATTATCTTTTATATCAATGTAAGGGTTGACATTTTAAGAGGTGGGAAGTACATTATGAAAATTAATAAATAAAATATTTAGTAGTTTTAAAATTTTATATGCACACACACACATTATTATTCAACTTAAAATATTATTATGTAAGAAATAAAAATTTCATAACTGCAATGAAAATATGTATCTTTAAATCTCTTTAAGTGATTTAAATCAAGTTTGTTTAAAAAGCTACAGGTTGATTCAACAATAATGCACCATAAAATGGGTATACTTCACATTTTCAAAGCACCAGTAAGATTTATTCAATCAAATTATTTAAATCTTTTCAATGGGTTTTTATTTATTAAATTTTAAATGGTTTTTTTAGAATAATACACCTTACGCAAGCTTTTAGGCAAAATCATGAACATTTTTTCAACCATTTTTAGGGGCATTCTTCGGACTTCATTTTTGACTACTTCTTAAAAACCTAGGAAGTGTCCTTACTTTAGGACTAAGTGGAATTGTCTTTTAAGTATCCACATAAAAAGAATCGCTAGTACTTAAATCAGGGAAGAGATTATCTATTTTTCAGGGAAAGAAAATTAGTTTTAGCTTTTAACTATTTTTTAGTTGACTTTGCAATAGGACTTGTGTGGAATCTTGTGTAAAAAGTGTTCTTGAGGGTAAATACGCATATTTTCTTTCATCACGTTATCAGATAATGTCTTTACCCTCCCAAACAGACTTCGTTTTGATAAAATTAAGGAAAAATTTTAATTTTTGGTTCAACAAAAAAATAGATTTTAATTGCCTCTAAACGACATTTCCATCCAGTTCTTTGAGCTAACTTGCTTCTCGCACATCCACTTCGTCTTTGAGGCACTTTTCGTTTGAAATTTACTGTACCCTTGTTTGTAAGCAGTGGAATGTCGAGGAGATAATGATTTTCCGAAGTTATCCTTTTTTGTACCTTTGTGTGCGTAAAAGAATTCAAGCGTTTATTGCCTTTTTCTACTTTCTTCGCAAACATATGACGACAAGGACTTCTTTTAATTGCCCATTTTCCTTATCTACAACTAAGTTGGCAATTGTGATGATTTGCTGAATTTCAATAAGCTAGAAATTATTCTCGATTGCAATATATTTTTACACATTCATTTTTTTCTTTTTCACCATCATTTCATTTATATCATTCCTGAATTTATTGAAATTTTCATATTTTACTTACATTGGAAATTTAGAGAGTAATCCAAAAGAAATGGGATTGCACCCTTTTAAATCCTTTATTGTAAATAGACTTTCAGCAAAATACACTACTGGCAATTAAAATTGTTACCCCAAGAAGGCGACATGCTACAGACGTGAAATTTATACGAAAGGAAGAAGGTGCTGTGATATGCAAATGATTAGCTTTTCAGCGCATTTAGACAAGGCAGGCGCCAGTAGCGACACCTATATTGGTTTAAATGAGGAAATTGTTCAGCCGGTTCGGTAAGAAGGAGAAATGCGTACCAGCACGTTTCTGGCTTTGATAAAGGTCGAATGGTAGCGTACCGGGATTGCGGTTTATCTTATCGCAGTATTGCTGCTCGCGTCGGTCGAGATCCAATGACTGTTAGCAGAATATGGAATCGATGGGTTCAGGACAGTAATATGGAACGACATGCGGGATCTCAACGGCCACCTATCACTAGCAGCCGAGAAGACAGGCATATTATCCGCATGGCCGTAATGGATCGTGCAACTACGTCACGAGCCGTGAGTCAAGAAATGGGGCCGTTTGGAAGACAACAAGTGTCTGCACGAACAGTTCGACGACGTTCGCAGCAGCATGGACTCTCAGCTCGGAGACTACGGCTGCGGCTTCCCTTGACGCTGCGTCATAAACAAGAGCGCCTTCAATGGTGTGATCAACGACGAACCTGAGCGCACGAAGGCGAGACG
>CM057818.1:62693119-62816103 GCA_030067965.1 Latrodectus elegans | reverse complement strand
AGCCAAAAAGGAAAATTGAAGAATTGACAATGAACGGGTAAAAATATTTACAAGACTTATATAATAAAAAATGATAAATGTAGAGAGGTACTTTAGAATTTAATTTGCGAAAAATAGCACAAATAACTGGAGATATATCTGTAAATTTTAAATCCAGGATTTAGCGTTATATTCTGGGGATATAAATCTTTACTTCCTAACACAATAACCCTGTTCTTTCATACTGTGAAATTGTGCGTGGAGTGCTAAACTCATTTATAGACTTCTTATTGGCTGACTTGCAATTTGTGATGGGTCCTAGTAGACGCCATATAAAACTTTAGAGTCAAGTTCTTATTGTTTGTTTACATTAGAAGCAACCAAATATAAAGATATTTTAAATTCGTAATTATAGCGGATACGTTTGTATACATTTATATAAATTTGTAAATTGTACTTATATATTTTACTAATTTAATTGAATTAAGCAAATATTTATAAGTTTTGGGGCTTTATTTATTTAATATCTTGTACTGTTCGCTAAGCCTAATGTTTCATGATGTCATAAGTACTCAGTTCTACTAACAGCACTGACAGGCTGTGAATGAGTTTCGATGGACTGGGAACCCAGTCCTGACAGCTCTTTATAAGCGGAGTTGAATTTGATCTTCCCTATAACTCAAGGGTTCCATCACTCCTGGGATGAGGGAAGAACCCATGGACTGGGAAACTTCAACCTATTCATCAGATCCAGACCCTTCTTTACAAATTCTATTGAAGACGGGGATTTTGACAAGGAGCAAGGCACTTCTCCTAAAGCAATCTGTTACGGAGAGGCGCACTGTTCCAAAGTCGAAAATCCGTCGGAAATGGAACTTGTAAATGATGAGATTTGTCTCTGATACAATGTATCTCCCTGTCTTTTGAAAGAGCGAAGCAAAAATTTATAGTAGTACTGAAACTTCTTTTAACCAGTAATTGTTTTTATCGACGAATGCTATCTTTAATTTTCTTTTCGAATATGTGGAATAATACATTTTATTATAAAATCTCAAACTTGGAATTTCGGACTTACATCAATAGTGTAATCAAAAATGAGCCCAAAGCTTCTAAGTTTTTATCATGTTTCAAAAACTACGCCATATTACCAAATACTGATAATAGGCTTTATTCGGTGACCGTTTTCGAACCTAATTCTGAATGACCGCATATTGTCCATACTTTTAAACTTTTATATAGGCAGCAGTTATGTTATGTAAGCTATTTATCATAAGTAAAAATTATCATTGAAATTAATTCCATATTATTCTGTATAGAAATGCATATTAATACTCTGTTCGGCATGTAACTGAAAAGTCTAATTTTAAAATAATTTTTGAAATTTTTACTATTTAGATTTACATTTTATTCTATATTTTCCGTAAAGTAATTTCTACTCCAAGTTAACAACATATATATTGCAAGCAAAAATAAATATACTTATATTATCCTATTTCCAAATACTATAATTTACACAGTTTTGTTGAACATTTCGAATTTTATTACCTATAAAGATATTACAGTATCGTCACATCAACCCTATCTGCGAAAAAATACATATCATCTATTAATTTAATTCATCACCATATAAATTTCAAATAAAGTTTTCACATATTGTTAAAAATATTAATAAAGTGTTCTGCTTTTCTTTCACATTTTGGATAAAAAAGAGATTTGACTCGTAAAACTTCCACGACATTATTTTTAAGAAAAAAAGTCGACAGGATATAATACGTAAGTAACAATATTACATAACTAATTTAGAAAAAATTTAATTTGTAAAAGTTATTAAGTTTATTCTGGCTTTAAAAATATTGTAATATAAATGCTGATGAAATTTGTGAAGATTCTAACTTAGGATACTTGTAGGAATTATATTTTCTTTTAACGTTATTGGTACTACCGTTCGATAAATCCCATCCTCACATGTGATGCATGAATAAAATGTACTCACGTTTACCACTTCAAAGTTTATCTTCCTCCAGTTAAAATGTCGCCTATTATTAATAACTTAAATTGCATTCATAAATTATTATAAATATAACACAGTTTATAGTCTTTGGTTGTATATGTATATATATATAAGATGTAAGATATTGAATTTTATGTTAAACAGGAATTTTTAATCAAACAAGACTTTTTCTTAATAAGATTGAAAATAGGAATCATATTATACTAATAAAGATATTGACAAGTTATAACTGATTATACTTTTTAAAAGTGCATAATCTTTTATAATTTGTTGCATTTCAGAAAAAAGTATTATTTGGCAGGCTTTATTTTCAAAATACAAATGTTGAGAAAATAATTCAGAAAAGTGTATCATAGATAAGTTGCACTCGAAAATAAAGATGATTTTTCTTCAAGTGTATGTGAATTAGATTTTATTCCATCCTTTCATACATTTTTAATATTAAGATACTTATTACATTCTCATTTTCATTTAGTGGTGAATTTATCTTAATTATTTGCGTATTCCATAATTTGATGCAATAAATATTCATTCTTTACTTTCTGTTAGAAAAATGATCCGTAATATGTAGTCAAAATTGCTTTCATTTTCTCAAAATAATATTGAAAGTATGATGAATAATTCTGATATTATTAATTTTTTTATGCATTTTTTTTTTTAATTTCATATGAAATTTTTAAAAATGTTCATTAGGAAATACAATAAAATCAAGAATGATAATTCCTTACTTAATGGTAATAATTTCAACATAGGAACATGCAAACACACACACACTATTTTATCTAAAATAAATATATGGTCTATTTTCAAATAACCTACAAAATACTTTTCAATACGGTTACATTTACGATACTGCAAACAGTTAGTTAAAATAAATGAAATTCCATCATTATAACAGAAACCTATAAAGAAATAAGTTAGTTTTAAAATTTTTTATGAAGTAAAACTAAGACAAGAAAATGTTTGCCTTTTCGTTTATTAAGAAAAGGGAGATTTTTGGAATAAAAACTAACACAAAGATATATTGTTTCCTATACCAGTACTAATTTGAATTGAAAAAATAAATTAGCCTTAGTAACTACGTCAGAAACAATAAGATTCAATAGAATAATATTTTTTCAGTATATGGTTGTTACTCTGGAAATTGATATATTTTTATTTTATGTCAAAATATATTCATTTTTACGAGCGAAAACATATTAGTTAATTAACATATATTATAAAACTTGCTATATAAAAATTTAAGTATATTGTTATACATTTTACGACGAAGTTAAATAACTTGCGAAAGTGTTTAGAAAATGGAATTATTTTTAAATGAGAAAGAACTTTTATGATATCAAGAATTAATAACTGTTTACAATGTTCTTACAATCAACTTCTTAATCTTACATAGCATCTCTATAAAGTAATTCTTTTCAATTCAGTTAAAAAGTTTATTTTTTTAATTTACATTTTCAGTTAAAATTATTACCTTAAAGGATTCTTAAGAATACCTTCTTTAAAGGAGTGATTGAGAAAAAATATTTTAAAATTCGAGTGACTTTTAATTCTCACTCGTGTATAAAATACAGTAGATTTAACCCATTCTTAACCGACTAATCAGAAATGGGAATTTTCTAAAGTCTTAGAGCTCAAACAAAACTGAAATTCAAGCTAATTTTAAGGAATTCCATTAATGAAAGTAAATGGTCACCGAAAAAACCCATTAGCCATTTTCTGGGATTTATTATTTTACAAGAATTTTCGTTCAACAAAATAATTGATGTATAAAAAATATATGAGAAAGTAATAACTTCATTTAATAGTTATATCCGGAAGAAACGGGGAAGAACACTTACAAGAAAAGGCAACAAGTGTGCAGACAGGGAGATGCATTTGTAGATGCAGATGACTTTCTAATATACATAACTGATGACTAATTTTTATTATCAATCACAGGCGACGACATTTTGTTTCCAATCACTGGCGACGATATTTTCTTCAAATCACTGGCGACGACATTGTACTTATAATCATTGGTGACGACATTTTACTTATAATCATTGGCGACGACATTTTACTTATAATCATTGGCGAAGACTTTTTATCAATTAATCAATGGCGACGACTTTTAATTATTCATCACTGGTGATGACTTTCTACCTTTAATCAATTTTTATTAATCATCGACTACGACTTTTTAATATTAATCATTGGTGAAGAATATATACCATTCATGTCTGATGGCGACTTCCTGTTATTAGCTGCATTTGACAAATTATAAATATCATGATGTGAATAAGTTTAATATCATGCGTTCTAGATGGTGACTTTTAAAAATCATTAAGAGTGATGAGAAGTTAACTATTTTCATGTGTGACAAAAGATTATATTTACGGTATCTGAAGGAAAATCCAACATGCATAAAAAATCCTGAAGCATTCCTTAAGGATGACTGCCAACATACCATCCAATGGTTGCCACGACAATTAATATCGGTCTAGGTGGGTGTGAATGATTAAATATATAAAATATACTATAGTTTCAATCACGAAAAAGGTATAAAAACATACTCTACCATTGGCAAGCGTTTCAATTAGGTGTCGATATTACTAATCCTCTTTATTGAATTTGATGCTACATAGTTATATTCGAAAATAATTAAGAACAGTCAGAAGAACCAAAATATAACAAATTTTTACTTAAAATGAACAAAATTAAAATATTTCACTAGTCTGAAGTTGAGGTTTTATAATAATCTAAGAAAATTACGATATTTTCATAGAATTATATTTTCAATTTTATATAATTTTTTGCATTTATTCTTAATACTGAAGTTTCTGATTTGCTTATATGTTTTTCAATAAATGTCTAGAAATCAATACACTGCTGGGAAAAAGTAGGACACTATGTTTTTTTCAAATAAGAGTACAACTTTCAATTTTTTACCAAATAATTTCATTACAACACTTTTATTTACAATCAGACAACTGTATCTGTAACATGAAATAAAAAATCTTGCTTATTACAAATAAAAATTAATTTCATTCATCATACTGTGTGAAAATAGTAGAAGGACAGTTTTAAATTAATGAAAATAAGTCTTATTAATAAGGAATTCTTCTGTCATTTGCTTCAGTTACTTCAAGAATATTATTTGCCATTGAATCATATAAGTCTTAAATTTTGGTTTAAGAATCGATGAAATTCGAATAAATATTCATATTGCTTGCCTCCCGCGTAAAAACGTTGAACAATTGCTGACCATATATTTTCAACAATTATTGCTTTCTGGACTTTTAGCAGGATATAGTAAAACCCGAGCATCATATGTTTCAACCTAATTTTTTAACACCATTGGCCGTGTGAATTGATGCTCCATATTGCTGAAATATACAATATCCTCCGCCTAGCTTAGCGTCATAGGGAAGAAGCTCTGGATTAAAAATTTGAATGAAATCTGTATGTTTCTGTCTTTCATCATGAAATATTTGATTGGTCTTTCCAACGTAGCCAACATATACCCAAACCATTAAACTACCTACTCCTAACGGTCTGGTAGAATAAGTTTCTTCTTCTATACCCAGACAATGCTAATAATATTGACAATCGTCTTGGGAATCTAAATTAATTTTTTTCATCAGAATAAATAACTGAAGTTCATTCAGAGTTCCAAATCATGTGTTCTTTGGGGCATAATAGCTGATGTTCAATGTGCCTTTCATCCCATTTAAGATGGTGCTTTCTTTTCTTAAATATAAAAGTATCTGTTATTTAGTTGTAAAGTGTTCTTCTGGTTGCATCTGTGATTCCAGATGGGTCTTGTGCTTTTCCAATGCTTCTTCACGTTTTTTTAAGTTCTTTAGATATTTTTCTTTGATCACATAGAGTCAATTTTTTAAGTTTGCCACAGAGTTTACTTTGCTCTGACTGTTTCGATTTTTCAAGAAGTTAGCAACAGCTCTTGAACTGATGAGTAAATACCTCGTGATTTTTCTTTCACCTTCCTTACATTTTTATATTACACAATTTGACCATTTTTAAAATTCCCTTAAAAGTTTTCTTCTAGGCACTGTAAAAATAATTGAGAATTTTTTCTTTACAAAGTATATATCATCTGAAAAAGGACAATTTAAAACAACAATTTTTTAAATATATTAAACTGCTACAAACTCCAAAATGAGAATATTTTTGCAGGGGTCCTTCTACTTTTTTCTCAGACCAAAATTCCTTAAGATCCTATTTTATAACATTCTTATCCAAAAATCCTATTTTATAATATTTTTTAAAGGTAGATAAAACTTTATCACTGAAAGCAAAAGAAAAATTATATTAATAAAGTTAAAAGGGAATTTAACTTAATTGTGCAAAAGTATAAAATATGTAATATAATATAAATGTAAAATATTGTGCATAGTATACAAAATATGTGAGTCCTACTTTATTCCAGCAGTGTACAATTTTCAATATTAGAATTTATAATCCGATAGATAATAATTTTGGTAACTTATTTTGTTGAAAGAGGCTTGAATGTGTTAGAAATTCTTGGTTTTTTTTTTTTTTTTTTTTTTTTTTTTTTTTTTTTTTTAAAAGTAATTATGGATTATAAATGTTTTAAGTGTTTAAAGTTTAATGTATTCTTTCCTTATGTCATGCTCTGTTTTTTATTATGCAATTTTCATTTTTTGGTCATTTAAGCAATGTCTCTCATACATTCAAGGATAGGACAGCGGAATTTTATCTGAATGAACATATTTTACGCTTTAGAACAAAAATAAATAAATAAATAAAATAAACAGAATTAATGAATTTTTTCCAAGTATTTCATCAAAATCATTATTATATTGAATTAGTTGTATTGTTAATTCTTAAATATTGTTCATGATTCCGGAGAATTTTAGAATATTAGCAGCATAATTTTAACACACTTACTGATATTGGAAACTTCACATTTTGTAAGTTTGAAATTATTTAAATTTTAATTCATTTCAATAATTTTATTTAATAAGCATACATTCTAAATATGAGGAGGTAATTCGTCACACTGATTTTCCGAGGAAATAAGATTAATCATTATAGCCGATTCAATGGTGTTTTCTAAAACCTGGAAAGTAATATTGTAGAAAGTGACATGTGCATAAAAAGATCAAACAGCAGTGACTATATACTTATAATATGATTTTACTCCCATTTAATATCAAAAGGGAGACAAACTTATTTACTTTGTTCCTCAGTATTTGAGTAGAGGAAACAACAATCATTGCTCATTAGCATAAAAATTTAGTTAATAATCCATGGAATTAAATACGAAATATTTGCAATATTTGTCATAAGCACTCTCTAACTGAATGATAATTATTCAGACATTTGAGTGGACGCTTACAAATATATCATAAGGAAGAGCGTTTTGTCAGCACTATAATGAGCAATATTTAGATTTGTTGATTCTTTCTGGAAATGTTACTAACACAAATTGCTCTTGATTATGGAATAAAAAGCAAATTTTGTTGAGTAGAAGTGGATTAGGGCAGTTTCTGCGACACCACTTAAAAAAAAACGCATCTGGATTCCTACCTCTTGGGTGATGTGGAAAAGGAATCAATATCGTTAGCTTGCTTCGCTCCAACATGTAGTTAAGTTTATATTTGGAAGTTAACTCATAAAAACAACATTATAATGAAATATTGAAATGATTTACTGTCCTTACACTTCAAGATAACTGAATACTTTTCAAATCTCGGTATTTGTTAGATTTGCCTTAATCATTTACAATCCTTAATGAATTTTGTTTGGATTTGAGAGAAACATATTTGACATCGCTAAAATACGCTTGATTTATAAATCATTTCAAGCGAATTGATAGTATTAAGTTATTTTATTTAACTAATTATAAAATTACTTGGGATTTTCAAAGTTTCCTCCCTTGAAACAAAATTTAAGAAACGCTCTCCTGAAGGACATGATTTGGCAGATGCTCATGATATCCTCCAACTCTTATATAGCTGGCAATAAGGTGAAAAATTTTGTTTAATGCTCTAAATACAGGTTGATTTATAATCCTAATTATTTTCAAGTATTAATTTCATATTGAATGTTGATGTCTCTATTGTCCATTTTACGAATATTTGTCTTTTTTTTTCATACTAGTGTTCTGACTAAGAATATGATGACTTTAATTTTCTGTTCCTCAAATAATACACAATTGTTTCATCAAGATGGAAAACATGTCTTTCCGTTATTATATATTAAAATTGCTACACCAGGAAGAAATGCAGATAACAAAATGATATTTATTGGACAAATATACTATATTAGAAATAACATGTGATTAAATTTTCAAAAAATTTGGCTGGATAGATCCTGAGAAATCAGTACCCAGAACAACCACCTCTGGCAGTAATAACAGCAGTTATACGCCTGGGCATTGAGTCAAACAGAGATTGGATTGCATGTACAGGTACAGATGCCCATGCAGCTTCAACACGATGCCACAGTTCATCAACCGTAGTGACTGGCGTTTGGTGACGAGCCAGTCGATCGGCCACCATTGACCACATGGTTTCTATTGGTGAAAGATCTGAAGAACGTACTGCACAGGGCAACAGCCGAGCATGTTCCGTATCAAGGAAGGTCCGTACAATACCGGCAACGTGCGGTCGGGCATTATCCTGCTGAAACGTAGGGTTTTGCAGGACTCGAATATAGGGTAGAGACACGGGTCGTAACAAACCAGAAATATAACGTGCACTGTTCAAAGCACTGTCAATGCGAACAAGAGGTGACCGAGACTTATATCCAATGGCACTCCATACCATCACGCCAGGTGATGGGCCAGCATGACGATGACGAATGCACGCTGTCAGTGTGCTTTCACCACGATGCCGCCAAACACGGATGCGACCATCATGATGCTCTACACAGAACCTGGATTCATCTGAAAAGATGATGTCTCACCATTCGTGTGCCCAAGTTCTTCGTTGATCACACCATTGAAGGCGCTTTTGCTTATGACGCAGCGTCAAGGGAAGCCGAAGACTTGGTCTTCGAGCTAAGAGTCCACGCTGCTGCAAACGTCGCAGCGTGGACTCTTAGCTCGGAGACCAAGGCTGCGGTGTCATTTGGAAGACAAGTTCGTGAAGACACTTGTTGTCTTCCAAATGACCCCGTTTCTTGACTCACGGCTCGTGACGTGGTTGTACGATCCATTACGGCCATGCGGATAATATGCCTGTCTTCTCGGCTGCTAGTGATAGGTGGCCGTTGAGATCCCGCATGGCGTTCCGTATTACCGTCCTGAACCCATCGATTCCATATTCTGCTAACAGGCATTGGATCTCGACCGACGCGAGCAGCAATACTGCGATAAGATAAACCGCAATCCCGGTACGCTACCATTCGACCTTTATCAAAGTCAGAAACGTTCTGGTACGCATTTCTCCTTCTTACACGAGGCATCACAACAACTTTTCACCAGGCAACAACGTTCAAATGCAATTTGTGTATGAGGAACCGGCTGAACAATTTCCTCATTTAAACACAATATAGGTGTCGCTACTGGCGCATGCTTTGTATGAATGCGCTGAAAAGCTAATCATTTGCATATCACAGCACCTTCTTCCTTTCGTATAAATTTCACGTCTGTAGCATGTTGCCTTCTTGGTGTAACAACTTTAATATCCAGTAGTGTATATATATATATATATATATGTATATATATATATATATATATATATATATATATATATATATATATATATATATATATATATATATATATATATATATGTTTGTATGTATGTATGCATGTACGTATGTATATGTATTACATATTTTGCTTTTAAAATAAGCTGATATAAAGTTATGAAATTATTTTCCCAATAAAAACTACTTAACTTTATGAAAATTAATTTTTTGAAGGAATTTTAACAAATCTTTATATTTTCAACAGATTAATTAATAGCAAAATATTTTCAGAGAGAAAAAGAAACTTCTCTAGTTAGTGGTAATCCCATAAGATTTATTCTTTGCTGAAATAAGAGAACAATTAGCAATATTTCCCGCAAAAAAAAATTTTTTTTTTCGAAAAAATGCTTAAAAAATATTGGCAAAATATTATTTTGTTGTCTTTCTGAGAAAAACACTCCCCTCCAGAAGAAGAATTCTACGATTTTCGTAGAAAGGGAGAAAAGAAGTTGGACCAGTTATCTTACAAATGTCACGGTTGAAGTATTTTCTCCTAGCAAATATTTTTTTTTCAACGAGCAATATGAGTTGCGGCTCCCAAAATATTATTTAACACACCTCAACATAGCCAATAAAAGTTCAATATTGCCAATAACTGTTCAATATTTCCAATAACGGTTCAATATTGCCAATAACTGTTCAATATCACCAATAATGAACTGTAGTTGGCGTTACTGAAGGGTTCCCACATAAAAATGTAGAGATTTCTGCTATTTTTAGCCAATTGGAAATCGCCAATTTTCTTCATTATAACAGTTATTGGTAGTTGTTATCAGTTATATGACTATAGCAACACGTTATTGAAATATAACCATTTGGCACATTTCTAATATGCATACCTGTCCACGCATAAGTACACACTGTGCTGGTGGCATCGTGCAGCGGGACGTCCTCCACCCTATTACTGCATGACAGGCGCGTAGCGCCAGGCATCATAACGTCCCCCGCGAGTGATACCTCCAACGCAGTGTGTCTCTTTCATGATAATTAATTATTTTTGTAGAAAAATATCTATTTATCCATGACGGGCTACATAGTAGATTCACTTAATGAAGTGTCCCGACCATTCTTCGGTCTTACGGTGGACACTCATATTCCCCATAACCTACCATTAATTTATTTTACGAAAATCTATATCACCAATAACATTTCGTTATTGGTGATATTGAAGTGTTCCTGCTAAAAATCAGTTTTCCGCTATCTTTAAAACAATCAGAAATCGCCAATTTCATCTGTTATTTTATAGCAGTTATTGGTAACTGATATCAGCACAAAATATAACAGTAGTAACAGTTATTAAAAAATAACCATTTGGCGCATCCCTACAGCAGTTTTCTGAGAGAGAGAAATATACTAACTTCAGGGTTGCCGCGAAGAATGTATCTCTCCTAATTAGGGTAGAGAGGTATCTCTTTCTCTCAACACTGAAGTCTCATACCGAAATGTATGAATTTTCGCTTTTACAGGATAGAAATAAATTAAAAGCATGATTTTTAATTTTAAAAAATACTATAGTTGGTTAATCTTCCAATGCCTCTCCGTGACATATCAGTGACCCCGAATTTTCTCTGGTTCTTTTACTGGCCCCCGAAAGCGTCAAACGCCCTCAAGGAAGCGTTATAATCTACGTTGGGAACCTATAACTTCGACGGTTTTGTCTCTTGGTGGATCGTAAATATGTCAAAATTAACTTTAATAATCTGAACGAAAACGTTTACGGCTTGCATTTGGTGTAGAATTAGTTGAAAGTATTTGAGTGGCAATTCACATACTCTGGAAAACATCACCGTATGAGATTAGGAAGGGTAGAAGTTCTAATGGAGTTATAGGTCTAATTTCTTTTCTACTGCGCAGTAACATATTGCCGTCACAAATTTCTCTATAGAGTTCTGTTTCATAGAAATCTGTATAATAAAATTCACTCAAACGTTTGTTCTTGTTACTTATGACACTTGAACCAGCAAAGCTTGCTCTGCCAACGGCTATGCGAGTTTAAGTCAGTAGGGTGTACCTTTTATTTAACCAGAGCTTCACGCCTTTGCTCTAAGAATCCTTCAATAGATGGCACCACCACCAGCATCTACTCCCTCAATTTTGACATTGACCTGTAGGCTGGGGGGATTTTCTCAAGATCATTACACGTATGGTAACTGCTCATCGACTGACCACAGGACATTCATTTCCACAAATTTAAAAAGCACATTATATCGCATATCGCATCGGTGAGTCTTTGGAGGCGTTGGGAATTGAACCCCACGCGATGCGTTAACTACTAGGCCTACCCTAAACTTTTACTTGTAATAATCCGGATGACACAGGTCTGAGGTTCGATACTCGAACAAAGTTGACTCAACCAATAAACTGAGTACCAGGCATACTTAGGAACTAAACACCGTGGACTTCGGTTTGGGTTGACCATGTGACCGGGACATATGCTTCGCAACCCAAGAGTTCTCTGTTAGGAAACATCCTCCCCTTTCTTTGAAGTTCACTCTGATGACGGACACAATAGTTTGGAAAAAGTCGACCGCTAATTGGAAGCACGTTTCAGCAAGATTTTTCTTACGAGCATAACGCGACTCTAATCATTAAAGGCTAATATAAAGCCTGAGATAAAAATACAATGGTTTTTAACATTTTATATTTTGGGACAAGGGATAGTATAATTTCCCAATAACAACTGAATCTGATCTTTCTATATACGGCTTCTGGATAACTAAAGTAAGATTTGATTTTTCTGATGCTATTAGCACATTTAAATTTTCTTACAATTTTTCATTAAAAATATTTCATTTTTATGAAATTTTCTTTTTTACCAGTGATTTTTATTACGTTATTGTAGACAAAATAATACAAAATTTCCACCATTTCTCAAAAGTATTAGCGAAACATTGCTTGTTATATATTACGAATATTGCTTTTGAATTCTATTACAAAATTTTCCTTTTGGGAAATTAAGAGCACATCCTATAATATTTCAAAACAATAAAAATTCGAAAAAAAAAATTAATATTTTAAATTTTTGAATAATTATTATATCCAAACGGACTCAATGGATATAATATTCATTGATCGGGTTATTATTTTATTTTGAGTAAATAAACTCATCTGCTTCGTTAACATAATTGCTACCACTTTCATTAGAGTATAATTCGACTTTTACAACCTGTATAACTATGAGCACTCATAAAGGGCACTGTGAATAGTGGTGTGTTCATCAAATTAAATAAATTGCATTTCAAGGTCTTTCTAATCTGTAATCTCCTTGTGTTAATCGATCCAAAAATTACCATATAACGTTAACACAATTAGTTTGGCAAATAACATTTTACTAAAATAAAAACCTCTCGTATGCATAAAAATGGAACTGACCAATCCATTATTTCTGAAATTGTATATGAAAAAATTAAGATATTTTTGTTATTTACACGTTTACAAGATTTGTAGTTCAAGACTATAGCATTACAAACATTGAGCATAGTATGAAACTTGAAAGGGAGAGAATTAAAATAATGAAAAATGATAATCTAAATGATCAAGACACGAAAATCGAAAGCATAATTTTAAAAAAAATACAATTTTTAAAAGGAACTAAGCTATGCAAAAAGAAATATAAAAATAAGAGTTTCATTTAAGGCAAAACCCAGCACCTTTTCCCAAATTTTATCAAAATTAAGAATCTAAATTTAGTTACTTTATACATAATTATTACATACAATCATAGTATAAGGTAAGTAATATACCTTATAACATTGGCTAATTTTGAACCCATTATATTTCACAGTATAACAAACAATTAAAAAGCCTTTAAACTGTTTTAAAACAATTGCTCATTCCACTATTTCTATTGGTTAAATAATAAAACAACATAACATACTGATTATGAAAATTTTTAGCTTTATATCATGTTACGTAACTGCCAACACTATTGATTTTATCGAAAACTCTTGAATTTTCATCCTTTTTTCCGATTTCTCGATAATATATGAAAATTTACTATTTTTTACAATTTCAGTGAAAAAATTTAGAAACAGCCAAAATTTTGCCGGAAAAAAATCTATTGACATGTTTTAGGAGCTTAAATAGATGGCACACTAATACAATTATATATATATTAAAAATGTTCCTCAGAGTTGAAGCCGCTGTAATCACTAGGAAGCCACGTTTTCTATAAATTGGCAGTCATATAATTAACATTCAGAACAGACATGTGCTTGTTTACCAAGAAAGAAGCTTGGAATAGTTTGTAATCAATTAATTTAATTTTCGACAATAAGTAATCAAAATCTATAAAATGTCATAGCCTGCGTTAACATAATGAATCTGTTCCATTTCAACATCAATGCTTAAAGAAGAATAAATATTAAAGAAAATAATGTTAATTCACATTAAAGTATGTTCATATAGCGAAACTAGACCGAATTGTTTAACACTTTTAAGGAAATAATTATTTTTATCTGCAAGCTCTCAGAATATTTATCGAATGTTATGGCTCAGCGTCATTTAGAATTCTAATAAATTTTTTTATAAAATTTAAAAAATAATTCATTGAGCATGTATATGGTCAGAAATTTTTTTTCAGTATATTACAATTAATGATAATATATTACAATTAATGATAAGTAATTTACAATTAATGATAATAGATGTGACGAACAAATAAAATATAAGAATTGTCTATAAATTATTCACCAAAATTAACTAAGGGCTTCAATGTCTATGGACATTAATAGAAAAGCAGTACATTTTTTAATGCAGGGGAATAAAAATCTCGATTTCTTTTTCTCTTTTAAGATGGATTCCAGTACCAAATTTTATAAATTAGAAAAAAATGCTTGTGAAAGATCGAAGTATTTGATTAGTAGTAATACGACAGAAACAATTTCGGAGCTTTATGCTCGTAGGCTTTTATCTCGCATTGAGTAAAATTGAGTTTCTTCACAAAATTCGTCAAAAATTTAAAATACCATTTTAAAACTGTATTACTTTACAAAATAATTTTTATCATCAAAATATGACTGAAGTTACTCTTAATAATTCACAGATATCTTTTACTTTCCAAGAAAATAATTTTAAGTAACAAATCAAGCAAATTCAAAAAAAAAAAAAAAAAAGAATAAATAAATAAATAAACAATAACGAATCTAGCCATTACCACCAAGAAAAGCAAAATACCTTATGTAAATCACTTATGGAACACAGTAAAAGGTGCATTACGGAACTTCAAAAGGAGGAGAGCAATTAAATTTAAAAGTTGGCAGTAGCACGTGAAAAAGTTCCTATAGAAATTGAAATCGTCTGCTGCTAAGAAGGTAAGCAAATTAAAATAATTAAAGGACTTCAGGTGTTACTGACGATAACTCAGTCAACTCATATAAGATAACTCAGTTATATACATATTATTAAATTTACATCATAATAAAATTGTATATTGTTCTATAAATCATGAACAAGTGACAGATTTCACACAGGAAAAATTAATAAAATGTTTATTATATATGAAAAGGGATAATGAAAATGTTACCAAATTTAATTTTATATTCATTAAGAAAGAAGTTTATGCTATTTTCCCTGCTTAAATATAAGCACTTTAAAAAATCTCTTAATCAAACTTTACATAATAAAATTAAAGAAAACAATTTTGGCTAGTTAAATTTCAATAAAATTAATACTTTTATATATAGTTTTTAGAATTGTGATTCAAAAGATAGTATAATGTTTTACTACAGAAGGCAAAAATTTCTGGGCTAAAAAAATAAGTTAATGAATTTAATAAACAGTAAGAGAAACTTTTATATTCGTATTTGTATCAAAAATTAAGCATATTAAATGTTTCCATGAATATAAACTATTTTATTCTCATAATTTCAATTTTCTGTGATGTTGTACACATAAATACTTGGCTTGCGGCACGCTGTTGAAGGATGCAAATGCTACTTAATATTAAATTTATAATTTTTTATTAATAATAAAATAGATAATTTGTTATCTCGAAAATCGCTGCGATTCTTACAACTATACTAAAATGTCTCTAAAAGTTGTTAATAGAGGTCGCCACTAAATCATCACTGGAAAGCAAATTCGTCCAAGAAATATATTTTATTCGACAGAATTTATCACTTTTTATTCCAGGTCTGTGTTCCTAACAGAAGATTTTTAAAAAGAATATTATTTTAAAGAACAGCTTAAGATTTTTAAAATATAAAATTGCTTGCAACAAGGGAAAAAATGTCTGTTGATCCACACACATTATTACAGACTAACTTATATTTAAATTTATCCAGAGGCAACTTACGCCTTTTAAAAAACGTTATAAACTGGAAGATACCCGATAACTGCAGATAATTATTCTAATTAAGGATTTATTCTCAATATTCATTGAAGAAAAATATTCTTTTAGTAATGAAATCTACTATATTGACCCAAATCTTAAATTTTTTCAAAAGGAAGAATTATAAGATTATTACACTTCTTCCCTTTAAAATAATGATTAGCAGTAAAAAGAAATGATATGAAAATTGTTTTTTTTTTTATTGAAAGCTGATAAAAAGAAATTAATAGGAAATATTTTAATAACTTATTTTTAAGAATCGGAAAAAAATAAAGAAAGAAATATATGAATTTATGCAACGAGATTACACAATTTGTTAAGTGAGGGCTCTAGCTCGAAAGGTAGTGGGTTCAATACTTGATGCGTTCGAGCGCAAAGAGTTAATTGCACATTAATTTGGATACTAGGAGATGAAATACAATAGTAAGTAAACATTGAGCTTCTACATTCTGCATGCGCATACATCGGGTGCGTGCTTGAGAGTTTGCAAACTTGTGAAGCGAAACAATGAAAACGTTAATATTTACTATGAAAAGTTTATGCAAGTAGCCATCGGACACATTGAACATGTTGACACATTTCATGTTCTGCCTGTCTAGTGACTATGTTTTATTTTGAATGTCACCTTTTCCCTCAAATAAGGTTCTGATTCAGAAATGAATACAGAAAATCCGGGAACGCTTTCTGTTAAAAATGGTGGTTCTTTAATAGTATTCCGGAGTTTTGTTTGTTGTAGGTTTTAGAAATATTCAGTGAAATATTAGAGCACAGAGCCAATCCACTCACATTCCTGCTTTGTAGACATTCTAGTTAAGCTTTCAGTTTTTGAAAAATTTAAAAGAAACCTTATGATCTTTTATTCGATGATATTTATTTTTAAGAAAGAGAGAGAAAATGTTTTATAGATAAATCTAGGATTATGAAAATAAAAATATCCGGTTTTCCAACACTTCAAAATAATTAAGATAAGATTGGTATGGTGAAAAGAGGTTAACTAGTTCGATATTGATCTCTATTAAACAACAGGAAACAAATCCTTCATTTCTGTATTAATTATATGAGACCAATTCATGAAGATAATTTTCAAATAAATTTTATTCTTTGTTACTTTAGAGATTTTTTATTTCACTGACATATTCTCTAAAAAAGGTCATCAACTTATTAATTTTAAAATATTGTTTCCACTGTAATGTTGATTTATCGTCATTTTATTTTTTTAAACGTTTATAATGCAGTAATTGCGGTACTTTATTTTCAGAGAATCTTTAATATTAAGTACTTAGGAGTATTCGACATTTGAGAAATAAATAGAGTAGTCAAGGTTACTACGTTATATATTTTAAATTATCTTCTTTGAGATCTAATTTTGCCTTCAGTGAATCAATTAATAGTTTATGTTTATCAAATAAATCCCGTAACTTTTAAGAAATTAGTTCTAAAGATTTTAAATTGGTAGGCAATGGGAAAATCACTTTAATATTGAAGTTACAAGTATGTTATTAAGCCTATATTAACAAGGACATAAATTTGATGTAATTAAAATCAGCATAATTTTCTTGAGAATTTGTGACATATTATATTTAAAAGTTATTAAGAAATGAGTCGAAAACGTAACGATTTCATATAGCATTTCGGTCAATTAGTTGAATATCATTTAAGACAATCACTTGGAAAAACAAACCAATGATTAACAGCAGCTATAAATTCTCTTTAAGAAGGCAAATAAATGTTTTAATATTAATGCAAATTCTTTCTATTCAACAGAAACCAGTCCTTCTGCCTTGTACTACAGCTTAATTTTTCTGTTCCATCAATCGAATATGATATTAGTTCTTTTACGACAATTTCATCTTTTTATTGGGTGAATAGGTTAAGTCTCATTTAAAATAATTATTAATTTCAAACCATACTTGCGAGTTAAATCGTGATTAAAGACCAGTTGAGTATTTATCCTGCAAACGGGTTTAAATACTTATGATGTCTATGTTTAAATACTTATGATGTCTATGTTTAAATACTTATGATGTCTATGTTTAAATACTTATGATATCTATGTTTAAATAGTTATGATGTCTATGTTTAAATACTTATGATGTCTATGTCTACTTATGATGTGGTTATAAGTGATAAATAAGCTGACAAAACTTGCAATAACTTACAAAGCTTTTTACACAAGATTTAAACTATGAAATACATATTGATGCAAATAAATAAAATCTTTGTGTAATTTTAATTGAATCTGAACAATTATTATTCTTTAAAGGTAACCGATGACGAAGATTAGAATTTTCAGGAGTCGACCTCGTCACTGGAGATTGCTCAAAATTACGAACCAGTTAAGTTTAGAGGCTTTTCGTTTAGAAGATAAAGTAATGCAAACAAAAGTTTCACAAAAATCGAAACTGAAATATTATTCAATTATAGACATTAAATTCCAACATCGTTAAAATTTTATTTCTTAAATTAATGAGAAAGCTGTATGTTCAACGTTTAAAATACTTTTAAAACCTTAAATTTTATTCTAATTAATGTTTCAACAAAGAATTACCAAATAAATGAATGTCAAAGTTTTCATTGGAAGATTTTTTTTTTTTTAAATTATAAACAAACGGAATTATTTAAATCGTCAGTTATCTTACTTACACGTCAATTATAAGCTTACACTTTTCAAATTATAAATCTTCAATTTATATATTCATTTATAATTTTTAAATTTTAATTTAATTATTTTTGATATTCGATTTGACTGTTAAAAATTTTTCTGCGTTGCCAGTGATTCTTGTTTCATATGAGCATTATATTTATCATCTTATATATAAAGAAATTATACATCTTTAGTAATAAAAATGTATAAAATTCCTTATAAGATGGCAATCATCCACCAACTTCACCCCTTGTGGAGCTGAATAGGTACATCCTAAGGGCAGACGGGCATTGGAAAAGTTTTCCATTAGCGTCATGTATTGTTTAAGAAGGTTTATGATTTTAGAAATTACTAAAAGAAGTAGAAACATCTTATTTACATTTTATAAATTAAATAATTTTGATTTACTGACAAAGCTTATTTAAATGCCAATATTTTTTGCCGGAAACTGCTAACTACTTAATTTTAACACTAAATAAATAAGTAAAACTATCTTCGAATTAAGAATTTCAAATATTGCATTCTGTTTTCGATCCCAGGTTTGCAAAAATCTTAGAAAGCATAAAATAAATCTTTTCGAAGTTGACAAATCTTATTCTTCCGAAACTGTTTTCATTTCTAAGCAATTTCATACATGCTGGATTAAAATTAGAATATCTTGGGTCGTCAAGGGCAAAAATACCTAAATGTTGCAAATTTAGATATATTTTTGTTGTCAGAGAAAACCAATAATAATTAATCACTAAACATAAGTTGATCTATATACTATAAATCACTGATCATCACTCCACACCTTTTACTTACTCTGCCGACTTTCTTCATTACCGTTGGCAACTTTTACTATTAACCACTGTTGACGATATTTTACCATAAATCACTGAAAATCACTCTTTACAGTTAAACAATAATTATTAATCCTTGTTGACATCGTTTCTTAATAAATCACTGATGATCAAGATCTACAGTTAAACTATGATGAAGATGTTTTTCTATTAATCGCTGGTGATAATTATATATTAAAACCAGGCGACAATGTTTTTTAATACACTTATGTCCATAAATTAAGGATATTTCAGAATAAAAAAATTCAACTCTTAAACAAAAGTTTTACATGTGTAGAATTATCACACACACATCTTGAGGAATAATATGCAAATTACGAGAAACCACCAGATGGCGCCTATAGTACGTCACAATGATGAGAGTGTAAGAGATGAGTATATGAGGAATGGTTTCAAAAAAATCAAAATTGATCACAAGCGTTTTAAAAGCCTTTTAGTGCAATAACCGCATAGTTATGGCACAAAGGAAGCAATTGGATGATTCTTACGTGGTAGAATAATGGGATATTTGGAATGTGGACGTAAAACTGAAATTATCCCAGGAGCTTGGGATCGCCCAGAGTGTCATCTCCATGCTTTGACAACGGTTCCTATATTATGGTAAAGTGAGTAGACGTTACAGCACGGGTCGCCCCGAGCCACAACGCCGAATGAGGACAGGTATGTAGATGTTACTGCCAAAAGAAACAGACGAAGCACAGCATCAGACCTGACTCCTCAGCTCTCTTCAGATACCGGTACGACAGTTTCAAGGTGGATCGTGTACAGACGCTTAAGGCACATTGGTCTATATGCTCGTAGGTATGTTCTATATGCCTGTCAGATATGTTCCACTTACCGCAACTCACAGTCGCCTGCGGTTGGCCTGGGATAGCGACCCTGAAACAATGGTCTTGTGTGATGTTTTCCGATGAGTCCAGGTTTAGCTTTCACTCTGATTCTCACCGGACTTTCATATGAAGAGGGCCAGGTACACGTTACAACCAAGAGAACACCATTGAATGACACCGTTACGTTGGTTCAAGATCATTTGGGAAGGAATCATTCTGGGTCCCAGAAATAATATACATGTTCAGAATGTAACCATAACAGGCCATTATCTATCGGGATGTCTTTCTGGAACAACATGTACGTTTGTTTCGGGGCGCCATGGGGGCAGAATTTCTGTTTATGGATGACAACGCCCACCCTCAGCGTGCAAACATTTTTGACGAAATTCTTCAATCCGAGGATATTACACGTGCGAACGGGCCAGCATACTCACCGGAATTGAATTCAATAGGGCATGTGTTTGACATGCTTAGCTGACGAATTGCAGCTCGTCAACACCCTCCCCCCCATGTCTACCAGGACACTGGAGAGCATTGCTTGATTCATCAATTCATTAATTATTGTAATGTTTCCAACTATCAAATCGATAATTTAATACTCAGCATTCCTAAGCATTGTACGGCCTGTATTGCATCGTCTAGGGGTCAAACTATGTATTAACTATCATACCAAACATGTTATATTGGTTTTTGTAAATAGGTTATTTTTTGAAATTTGCTCCAGGGAGTAAAAACCGCAACTTTTATTAATGATGTCAAATATATAGCATATTTTTTACTCTTTACGCTTTTTTTTTAAACAAATAGAATTTTCAAAAAACTCACAATTGTTTTGATTCTTCCTCTTTTTTTGGATGAACTTGCATTATCCTTAATTTATGGATACGAGTGTATATCACTCAAAATCACACTTTACCGTTATACTATAGTGGGAGAACATTTTACTTTTAATTATTTGTGATAACATTTATTAGAAAGGAGAAGTGCCTCCTTTTTAATTAGCTGGAGCTCCGTGGGTTGGGGACGTGTCCACGTTAATATATGACGTCCAAAGTCTTTCTGCTGGTGTGGAGAGGAGGGTGGCAGCTCAGGTGAGACCTCATTCCCTGATTGTGGTTCAAAATGACAAGGCACTTGGTGATGAGTGAGTATTCCAATCCCGTTAACCTATAGGTAGAGTCCGAGGTTCGCCTGCACCTCTATGTAAGAATAAGTGCATAAATCAATCATGAGAACAATCTGCTTTTAAGCAATGGTGATGACTTTTGATTATTGATCTCTGACAACAGATGTTTCATTAAATCATGGATTATCTCTTACCGAAATTAATATATTTTTTTATTAATCACTGGTGAGAACTTTTAAATGGTGACCATTTAATAAATACTGGCGACAATATCTTGCCCTAAATCATTGAAAATCAATTGGTCATCATTTATTTTTCATTTGACAACAAAGATTCTTCTTACGAGATTTCATTGAATTAGTTGACTAATACTGATAAAAAAAAAATCTAGTTACAATCGAAAATCTTCGATCTATACTAGAAGGCAGGGTATATTTTAGAGAAGCTTCACTGCAGAAAAATATTCACTACTATCATAAAAAAATAAAAAAATAATAAATAATTCAATGAAATAAAATAACTGCTGCGTGCATCCAAATCTTAATTATTTTAAATGGAAGAATTATATAATTGTTGCAACAAAGAAATTTTAAAAATAATATTTAAAATGGAAAACTGGCGGAAAAAAATTATTAAAGAATCTAATATTGGTACTTAAGAATTGGAGGATAGATAAAAATTAATAAATTCAAGAAGACAGGTAATACTGTTGGAAAACTAAGAATTTACGGGACTCAAAGTTGTGGATGGCAATGGGTTCGATACTTGACCCAGTCGTATACAAAAAGTTAAATACACGTTAAGTCTGAAAACTGTTAAGTTGAAAACAGTTAAATATACAAGTTAAGCTAAATACGCATCGTTGCCAGTAGAAGAAATGATATAGGAGATAAGTTTTGCGCTTTCTCTTTTTGCATGCGTATACATCGGATGTGTGTGAGAATTTGGCCGCTTGTGAGGCGCAAATAAAACACAGTGAAAACGTTAATATTTCATTTGAAAACATTCATTTTCACTAGAAACCATCTGACAAATTTCATGATCTGCCTGTTTAATGACTGTGCTTGATTTGAATATAACTTTCTTCCGGTAGTAAAATTTAGATTTAAAAATAAATCTATGAAATCCGATACTACTTTTTAGGAAAAATGTGTGATAGTTCCTTAAATCTTCTTCAATAGTTGTTAAGAGTTGTTTTCTTGTAGATTTTAGAAACGTGCAGTGAAAATTTAGAGCACAGTGTCGACTCGCGGATTCCTGCTTCATAAATATTTTTAGTAAGCATTTTTGTTCTCTCAAATTGTAAAAATTTTAATTAAAGCTTGTAATCTCTTACTAGATTATATTTGTTCTTAAAGAAAAAAAATGTTCTAAATCTAGAGGATTGTGAAAAGTATCTGATTTTCAAACACTTCTAAATTATTCAGTCTTTTATACTTCTGCGATAAAATTGGTGTGGCGAAAGGATGTTCTCTAGTTCGATACTGATTTCTGTTAAATAACAGGAAATTAATTATTTATTTCAGTAGCAATTACTTGAAACGAATTCATAAATAATTTTCAAATTAATTTTGTTCTTTGTTACGTGACTAATTTATTATTTCTGCTAACACATTTTATAAACAAGGCCCCAACCACCTGGAAATTTGAGAATACTATTTGAGTCGCTATGCTGGTTCATCGTCATTTTAAGCATTTATAACGCAATTAATGTGCCACATTTTGTACCAAGATTATTTAACATGAATTATAACCAAGAATATTCGCGACAGAGGTTAAATGACTATTGTAATTAAGATATTATTATATTAGATCTTTTCAACTAGCTTGTTTTAGAATCAAAGTTATTTATACTGAATTACTTTACACTTTATGTTTTGCATTTAACCTATGTGTGGCAGTTGATATGAAACCAGTCCTAACTTTACCTGCAGCTATTAAAGTTTAATATTGCTGTTCATTCAACAGAATGAGATTAATTTATTTACGACATTTTCTACTTTTATAATGTAAATAGGTTCTCTCCTATTTAAAACAGTTTTATATATTACAAAACCAAACGTGCGAATTAAATCACGATTAAAGTCAGCCAAAAAGGAAAATTATTGACAATGAACGGGTAAAAATATTTACAAGACTTATATAATAAAAATGATAAATAACAGGTACTTTATAATTTAATTTTCGAAAAATAGCACAAATAACGGAATATATCTGTAAATTTTAAATCAAGATTTAGCGTTATATTTGGGAATAAAATCTTACTTCCTAACACAATAACCCTGTTCTTTCATACTGTGAAATTGTGCGTGGAGTGCTAACTCATTTATAGACTTCTTATTGGCTGACTTGCAATTTGTGATGGTCAGCCAAGACGCCATTTAAAACTTTAGAGTCAAGTTCTGTGTTTGTTTACTAGAAAACGTATAAAGATATTTTAGTTATTATAGCGGATACGTTTGTATACATTTGTATAAATTTGTAAATTGTACTTATAATTTTACTAATTTAATTGAATTAAGCAAATATTTATAAGTTTTGGGCTTTATTTATTTAATATCTTGTACTGTTCGCTAAGCCTAATGTTCATGATGTCAGTACCAGTTCCTAACCCTGACGCTGTTGAGCCGATGGACTGGGAACCCAGTCCTGACATCTTCGCGGAGTTGAACGTCTTCCTAACCAAGGGTTCCATCCTCCTGGATGAGGAAGAACCCATGGACTGGGAAACTTCAACCTATTCATCAGATCCAGACCCTTCTTTACAAATTCTATTGAAGACGGGATTTTGACAAGGAGCAAGGCACTTCTCCTAAAGCAATCTGTTACGGAGAGGTGCACTGTTCCAAAGTCGAAAATCCGTCGGAAATGGAACTTGTAAATGATGAGATTTGTCTCTGATACAATGTATCTCCCTGTCTTTTGAAAGAGCTAAGCAAAATTTATAGTAGTACTGAAACTGCTTTTAACCAGTAATTTTTATCGACCAAAGTTATCTTAAATTTTCTTTTCGAATATATGGAATAATACATTTTTTATTATAAAATCTCAAACTTGGAATTTCGGACTTACATCAATAGTGTAATCAAAAATGAGCCCAAAACTTCTAAGTTTTTATCATGTTTCAAAAACTACGCCATATTACCAAATACTGATAATAGGCTTTATTCGGTGACCGTTTTCGAACCTAATTCTGAATGACCGCATATTGTCCATACTTTTTAAACTTTTATATAGGCAGCAGTTATGTTATGTAAGCTATTTATCATAGTAAAAATTATCATTGAAATTAATTCCATATTATTCTGTATAGAAATGCATATTAACACTCTGTTCGGCATGTAACTGAAAAGTCTAATTTTAAAATAATTTTTGAAATTTTTACTATTTAGATTTACATTTTATTCTATATTTTCCGTAAAAGTAATTTCTACTCCAAGTTAACAACATATATATTGCAAGCAAAAATAAATATACTTATATTATCATATTTCCAAATACTATAATTTACACAGTTTTGTTGAACATTTCGAATTTTATTACCTATAAAGATATTACAGTATCGTCACATCAACCCTATCTGCGAAAAAATACATATCATCTATTAATTTAATTCATCACCATATAAATTTCAAATAAAGTTTTCACATATTGTTAAAAATATTAATGCTTTTAATATGCTTTTCTTTCACATTTTGGATAAAAAAGTGATTTAACTCGTAAAACTTCCACGACATTATTTTTAAGAAAAAAAGTCGACAGGATATAATACGTAAGTAACGATATTACATAACTAATTTAGAAAAAATTTAATTTGTAAAAGTTATTAAGTTTATTCTGGCTTTAAAAATATTGTAATATAAATGCTGATGAAATTTGTGAAAGATTCTAACTTAGGATACTTGTAGGAATTATATTTTCTTTTTAACGTTATTGGTACTACCGTTCGATAAATCCCATCCCTTACATGTGATGCATGAATAAAATGTACTCACGTTTACCACTTCAAAGTTTATCTTCCTCCAGTTAAAATGTCGCCTATTATTAATAACTTAAATTGCATTCATAAATTATTATAAATATAACACAGTTTATAGTCTTTGGTTGTATATGTATATATATATAAGATGTAAGATATTGAATTTTATGTTATACAGGAATTTTTTAATCAAACAAGACTTTTTCTTAATAAGATTGAAAATAGGAATCATATTATACTAATAAAGATATTGACAAGTTATAACTGATTATACTTTTAAAAGTGCATAATCTTTTATAATTTGTTGCATTTCAGAAAAAAGTATTATTTGGCAGGCTTTATTTTCAAAATACAAATGTTGAGAAAATAATTCAGAAAAGTGTATCATAGATAAGTTGCACTCGAAAATAAAGATGATTTTTCTTCAAGTGTATGTGAATTAGATTTTATTCCATCCTTTCATACATTTTTAATATTAAGATACTTATTACATTCTCATTCTCATTTAGTGGTGAATTTATCTTAATTATTTGCGTATTCCATAATTTGATGCAATAAATATTCATTCTTTACTTTCTGTTAGAAAAATGATCCTTAATATGTAGTCAAAATTGCTTTCATTTTCTCAAAATAATATTGAAAGTATGATGAATAATTCTGATATTACTAATTTTTTTATGCATTTTTTTTCATTTCATATGAAATTTTTAAAAATGTTCATTAGGAAATAAAAAAAAATCAAGAATGATAATTCCTTACTTAATGGTAATAATTTCAACATAGGAACATGCAAACACACACACACTATTTTATCTAAAATAAATATATGGTCTATTTTCAAATAACCTACAAAATACTTTTCAATACGGTTACATTTACGATACTGCAAACAGTTAGTTAAAATAAATGAAATTCCATCATTATAACAGAAACCTATAAAGAAATAAGTTAGTTTTAAAATTTTTTATGAAGTAAAACTAAGACAGAAAATGTTTGCCTTTTCGTTATTAAGAAAAGGGAGATTTTGGAATAAAAACTAACACAAAGATATATTGTTTCCTATACCAGTACTAATTTGAATTGAAAAAATAAATTAGCCTTAGTAACTACGTCAGAAACAATAAGATTCAATAGAATAATATTTTTTCAGTATATGGTTGTTACTCTGGAAATTGATATATTTTTATTTTATGTCAAAATATATTCATTTTTACGAGCTAAAACATATTAGTTAATTTAGATATATTATAAAACTTACTATATAAAAATTTAAGTATATTGTTATACATTTTACGACGAAGTTAAATAACTTGCGAAAGTGTTTAGAAAATGGAATTATTTTAAATGAGAAAGAACTTTATGATATCAAGAATTAATAACTGTTTACAATGTTCTTACAATCAACTTCTTAATCTTACATAGCATCTCTATAAAGTAATTCTTTTCAATTCAGTTAAAAAGTTTATTTTTTTTTAATTTACATTTTTCAGTTAAAATTATTACCTTAAAGGATTCTTAAGAAAATCTTCTTTAAAGGAATGATTGAGAAAAAATATTTTAAATTTCGAGTGACTTATAATTCTCACTCGTGTATAAAATACAGTAGATTTAACCCATTCTTAACCGACTAATCAGAAATGGGAATTTTCTAAAGTCTTAGAGCTCAAACAAAACTGAAATTCAAGCTAATTTTAAGGAATTCCATTAATGAAAGTAAATGGTCACCGAAAAAACCCATTAGCCATTTTCTGGGATTTATTATTTTACAAGAATTTTCGTTCAACAAAATAATTGATGTATAAAAAATATATGAGAAAGTAATAACTTCATTTAATAGTTATATCCGGAAGAAACGGGGAAGAACACTTACAAGAAAAGGCAACAAGTGTGCAGACAGGGAGATGCATTTGTAGATGCAGATGACTTTCTAATATACATCACTGATGACTAATTTTTATTATCAATCACAGGCGACGACATTTTGTTTCCAATCACTGGCGACGATATTTTCTTCAAATCACTGGCGACGACATTGTACTTATAATCATTGGTGACGACATTTTACTTATAATCATTGGCGACGACATTTTACTTATAATCATTGGCGAAGACTTTATCAATTAATCAATGGCGACGACTTTTAATTATTCATCACTGGTGATGACTTTCTACCTTTAATCAATTTTTATTAATCATCGACTACGACTTTTTAATATTAATCATTGGTGAAGAATATATACCATTCATGTCTGATGGCGACTTCCTGTTATTAGCTGCATTTGACAAATTATAATTATCATGATGTGAATAAGTTTAATATCATGCGTTCTAGATGGTGACTTTTAAAAATCATTAAGAGTGATGAGAAGTTAACTATTTTCATGTGTGACAAAAGATTATATTTACGGTATCTGAAGGAAAATCCAACATGCATAAAAGATCTGAAGCATTCCTTAAGGATGACTGCCAAATACCATCCAATGGTTGCCACGCGACAATTAATATAGGTCTATGTGGCAGTGAATGATTAAATATATAAAATATACTATAGTTTCAATCACGAAAAAGGTATAAAAACATACTCTACCATTGGCAAGCGTTTCAATTAGGTGTCGATATTACTAATCCTCTTTATTGAATTTGATGCTACATAGTTATATTCGAAAATAATTAAGAACAGTCAGAGAACCAAAATATAACAAATTTTTACTTAAAATGAACAAATTAAAATATTTCACTAGTCTGAAGTTGAGGTTTTATAATAATCTAAGAAAATTACGATATTTTCATAGAATTATATTTTTCAATTTTATATAATTTTTGCATTTATTCTTAATACCGAAGTTTCTGATTTGCTTATATGTTTTTCAATAAATGTCTAGAAATCAATACACTGCTGGGAAAAAGTAGGACACTATGTTTTTTTCAAATAAGAGTACAACTTTCAATTTTTTACCAAATAATTTCATTACAACACTTTTATTTACAATCAGACAACTGTATCTGTAACATGAAATAAAAAATCTTGCTTATTACAAATAAAAATTAATTTCATTCACATCATACTGTGTGAAAATAGTAGAAGGACAGTTTTAAATTAATGAAAATAAGTCTTATTAATAAGGAATTCTTCTGTCATTTGCTTCAGTTACTTCAAGAATATTATTTGCCATTGAATCATATAAGTCTTAAATTTTGGTTTAAGAATCGATGAAATTCGAATAAATATTCATATTGCTTGCCTCCCGCGTAAAAACGTTGAACAATTGCTGACCATATATTTTCAACAATTATTGCTTTCTGGACTTTTAGCAGGATATAGTAAAACCCGAGCATCATATGTTTCAACCTAATTTTTTAACACCATTGGCCGTGTGAATTGATGCTCCATATTGCTGAAATATACAATATCCTCCGCCTAGCTTAGCGTCATAGGGAAGAAGCTCTGGATTAAAAATTTGAATGAAATCTGTATGTTTCTGTCTTTCATCCTGAAATATTAGATTGGCCTTTCCAACGTAGTCAACATATACCCAAACCATTAAACTACCTACTCCCTAACGGTCTGGTAGAATAAGTTTCTTCTTCTATACCCAGACAATGCTAATAATATTGACAATCGTCTTGGGAATCTAAATTAAATTTTTTTCATCAGAATAAATAACTGAAGTTCATTCAGAGTTCCAAATCATGTGTTCTT
Source organism: Latrodectus elegans (assembly GCA_030067965.1). NCBI lineage: Eukaryota > Metazoa > Arthropoda > Arachnida > Araneae > Theridiidae > Latrodectus > Latrodectus elegans. The sequence goes on along the minus strand of CM057818.1, from coordinate 62,786,936 downwards.
TGGGTCATAATAGCTGATGTTCAATGTGCCTTTCATCCCATTTAAGATGGTGCTTTCTTTTCTTAAATATAAAAGTATCTGTTATTTAGTTGTAAAGTGTTCTTCTGGTTGCATCTGTGATTCCAGATGGGTCTTGTGCTTTTCCAATGCTTCTTCACGTTTTTTTAAGTTCTTTAGATATTTTTCTTTGATCACATAGAGTCAATTTTTTAAGTTTGCCACAGAGTTTACTTTGCTCTGACTGTTTCGATTTTTCAAGAAGTTAGCAACAGCTCTTGAAGTGATGAGTAAACACCTCGTGATTTTTCTTTCACCTTCCTTACATCTTTATATTACACAATTTGACCATTTTTAAAATTCCCTTAAAAGTTTTCTTCTAGGCCTTTTAACTGTAAAAATAATTGAGAATTTTTTCTTTACAAAGTATATATCATCTGAAAAAGGACAATTTAAAACAACAATTTTTTAAATATATTAAACTGCTACAAACTCCAAAATGAGAATATTTTTGCAGGGGTCCTTCTACTTTTTTCTCAGACCAAAATTCCTTAAGATCCTATTTTATAACATTCTTATCCAAAAATCCTATTTTATAATATTTTTTAAAGGTAGATAAAACTTTATCACTGAAAGCAAAAGAAAAATTATATTAATAAAGTTAAAAGGGAATTTAACTTAATTGTGCAAAAGTATAAAATATGTAATATAATATAAATGTAAAATATTGTGCATAGTATACAAAATATGTGAGTCCTACTTTATTCCAGCAGTGTACAATTTTCAATATTAGAATTTATAATCCGATAGATAATAATTTTGGTAACTTATTTTGTTGAAAGAGGCTTGAATGTGTTAGAAATTCTTGGGTTTTTTTTTTTTTTTTTTTTTTTTTTTTTTTTTTTTAAAGTAATTATGGATTATAAATGTTTTAAGTGTTTTCAGTTTAATGTATTCTTTCCTTATGTCATGCTCTGTTTTTTATTATGCAATTTTCATTTTTTGGTCATTTAAGCAATGTCTCTCATACATTCAAGGATAGGACAGCGGAATTTTATCTGAATGAACATATTTTACGCTTTAGAACAAAAATAAATAAATAAATAAAATAAACAGAATTAATGAATTTTTTCCAAGTATTTCATCAAAATCATTATTATATTGAATTAGTTGTATTGTTAATTCTTAAATATTGTTCATGATTCCGGAGAATTTTAGAATATTAGCAGCATAATTTTAACACACTTACTGATATTGGAAACTTCACATTTTGTAAGTTTGAAATTATTTAAATTTTAATTCATTTCAATAATTTTATTTAATAAGCATACATTCTAAATATGAGGAGGTAATTCGTCACACTGATTTTCCGAGGAAATAAGATTAATCATTATAGCCGATTCAATGGTGTTTTCTAAAACCTGGAAAGTAATATTGTAGAAAGTGACATGTGCATAAAAAGATCAAACAGCAGTGACTATATACTTATAATATGATTTTACTCCCATGTAATATCAAAAGGGAGACAAACTTATTTACTTTGTTCCTCAGTATTTGAGTAGAGGAAACAACAATCATTGCTCATTAGCATAAAAATTTAGTTAATAATCCATGGAATTAAATACGAAATATTTGCAATATTTGTCATAAGCACTCTCTAACTGAATGATAATTATTCAGAAATTTGAGTGGACGTTTACAAATATGTCATAAGGAAGAGCGTTTTGTCAGCACTATAATGAGCAATATTTAGATTTGTTGATTCTTTCTGGAAATGTTACTAACACAAATTGCTCTTGATTATGGAATAAAAAGCAAATTTTGTTGAGTAGAAGTGGATTAGGGCAGTTTCTGCGACACCACTTAAAAAAAAACGCATCTGGATTCCTACCTCTTGGGTGATGTGGAAAAGGAATCAATATCGTTAGATTGCTTCGCTCCAACATGTAGTTAAGTTTATATTTGGAAGTTAACTCATAAAAACAACATTATAATGAAATATTGAAATGATTTACTGTCCTTACACTTCAAGATAACTGAATACTTTTCAAATCTCGGTATTTGTTAGATTTGCCTTAATCATTTACAATCCTTAATGAATTTTGTTTGGATTTGAGAGAAACATATTTGACATCACTAAAATACGCTTGATTTATAAATCATTTCAAGCGAATTGATAGTATTAAGTTATTTAATTAACTAATTATAAAATTACTTGGGATTTTCAAAGTTTCCTCCCTTTAAACAAAATTTAAGAAACGCTCTCCTGAAGGACATGATTTGGCAGATGCTCATGATATCCTCCAACTCTTATATAGCTGGCAATAAGGTGAAAAATTTTGTTTAATGCTCTAAATACAGGTTGATTTATAATCCCTAATTATTTTCAAGTATTAATTTCATATTGAATGTTGATGTCTCTATTGTCCATTTTTACGAATATTTGTCTTTTTTTCATACTAGTGTTCTGACTAAGAATATGATGACTTTAATTTTCTGTTCCTCAAATAATACACAATTGTTTCATCAAGATGGAAAACATGTCTTTCCGTTATTATATATTAAAATTGCTACACCAGGAAGAAATGCAGATAACAAAATGATATTTATTGGACAAATATACTATATTAGAAATAACATGTGATTAATTTTTCAAAAAATTTGGCTGGATAGATCCTGAGAAATCAGTACCCAGAACAACCACCTCTGGCAGTAATAACAACAGTTATACGCCTGGGCATTGAGTCAAACAGAGATTGGATTGCATGTACAGGTACAGATGCCCATGCAGCTTCAACACGATGCCACAGTTCATCAACCGTAGTGACTGGCGTTTGGTGACGAGCCAGTCGATCGGCCACCATTGACCACATGGTTTCTATTGGTGAAAGATCTGAAGAACGTACTGCACAGGGCAACAGCCGAGCATGTTCCGTATCAAGGAAGGTCCGTACAATACCGGCAACGTGCGGTCGGGCATTATCCTGCTGAAACGTAGGGTTTTGCAGGACTCGAATATAGGGTAGAGACACGGGTCGTAACAAACCAGAAATATAACGTGCACTGTTCAAAGCACTGTCAATGCGAACAAGAGGTGACCGAGACTTATATCCAATGGCACTCCATACCATCACGCCAGGTGATGGGCCAGCATGACGATGACGAATGCACGCTGTCAGTGTGCTTTCACCACGATGCCGCCAAACACGGATGCGACCATCATGATGCTCTACACAGAACCTGGATTCATCTGAAAAGATGATGTCTCACCATTCGTGTGCCCAAGTTCTTCGTTGATCACACCATTGAAGGCGCTTTTGCTTATGACGCAGCGTCAAGGGAAGCCGAAGACTTGGTCTTCGAGCTAAGAGTCCACGCTGCTGCAAACGTCGCAGCGTGGACTCTTAGCTCGGAGACCAAGGCTGCGGGGTCATTTGGAAGACAACAAGTTCGTGAAGACACTTGTTGTCTTCCAAATGACCCCGTTTCTTGACTCACGGCTCGTGACGTGGTTGTACGATCCATTACGGCCATGCGGATAATATGCCTGTCTTCTCGGCTGCTAGTGATAGGTGGCCGTTGAGATCCCGCATGGCGTTCCGTATTACCGTCCTGAACCCATCGATTCCATATTCTGCTAACAGTCATTGGATCTCGACCGACGCGAGCAGCAATACTGCGATAAGATAAACCGCAATCCCGGTACGCTACCATTCGACCTTTATCAAAGTCAGAAACGTTCTGGTACGCATTTCTCCTTCTTACACGAGGCATCACAACAACTTTTCACCAGGCAACAACGTTCAAATGCAATTTGTGTATGAGGAACCGGCTGAACAATTTCCTCATTTTAACACAATATAGGTGTCGCTACTGGCGCATGCTTTGTATGAATGCGCTGAAAAGCTAATCATTTGCATATCACAGCACCTTCTTCCTTTCGTATAAATTTCACGTCTGTAGCATGTTGCCTTCTTGGTGTAGCAACTTTAATATCCAGTAGTGTTATATATATATATATATATATATATATATATATATATATATATATATATATATATGTTTGTATGTATGTATGCATGTACGTATGTATATGTATTACATATTTTGCTTTTAAATTAAGCTGATATAAAGTTATGAAATTATTTTCCCAATAAAAACTACTTAACTTTATGAAAATTAATTTTTTGAAGGAATTTTAACAAATCTTTATATTTTCAACAGATTAATTAATAGCAAAATATTTTCAGAGAGAATAGAAACTTCTCTAGTTAGTGGTAATCCCATAAGATTTATTCTTTGCTGAAATAAGAGAACAATTAGCAATATTTCCCGCAAAAAAAAATTTTTTTTTTCGAAAAAATGCTTAAAAAATATTGGCAAAATATTATTTTGTTGTCTTTCTGAGAAAAACACTCCCCTCCAGAAGAAGAATTCTACGATTTTCGTAGAAAGGGAGAAAAGAAGTTGGACCAGTTATCTTACAAATGTCACGGTTGAAGTATTTTCTCCTAGCAAATATTTTTTTTTTCAACAAGCAATATGAGTTGCGGCTCCCAAAATATTATTTAACACACCTCAACATAGCCAATAAAAGTTCAATATTGCCAATAACTGTTCAATATTTCCAATAACGGTTCAATATTGCCAATAACTGTTCAATATCACCAATAATGAACTGTAGTTGGCGTTACTGAAGGGTTCCCACATAAAAATGTAGAGATTTCTGCTATTTTTAGCCAATTGGAAATCGCCAATTTTCTTCATTATAACAGTTATTGGTAGTTGTTATCAGTTATATGACTATAGCAACACGTTATTGAAATATAACCATTTGGCACATTTCTAATATGCATACCTGTCCACGCATAAGTACACACTGTGCTGGTGGCATCGTGCAGCGGGACGTCCCCTCCACCCTATTACTGCATGACAGGCGCGTAGCGCCAGGCATCATAACGTCCCCCGCGAGTGATACCTCCAACGCAGTGTGTCTCTTTCATGATAATTAATTATTTTTGTAGAAAAATATCTATTTATCCATGACGGGCTACATAGTGGATTCACTTAATGAAGTGTCCCGACCATTCTTCGGTCTTACGGTGGACACTCATATTCCCCATAACCTACCATTAATTTATTTTACGAAAATCTATATCACCAATAACATTTCGTTATTGGTGATATTGAAGTGTTCCTGCTAAAAATCAGTTTTCCGCTATCTTTAAAACAATCAGAAATCGCCAATTTCATCTGTTATTTTATAGCAGTTATTGGTAACTGATATCAGCACAAAATATAACAGTAGTAACAGTTATTGAAAAATAACCATTTGACGCATCCCTACAACAATTTTCTGAGAGAGAGAAATATACTAACTTCAGGGTTGCCGCGAAGAATGTATCTCTCCTAATTAGGGTAGAGAGGTATCTCTTTCTCTCAACACTGAAGTCTCATACCGAAATGTATGAATTTTCGCACACGGGATAGAAATAAATTAAAAGCATGATTTTTAATTTTAAAAAATACTATAGTTGGTTAATCTTCCAATGCCTCTCCGTGACATATCAGTGACCCCGAATTTTCTCTGGTTCTTTTACTGGCCCCCGAAAGCGTCAAACGCCCACAAGGAAGCGTTATAATCTACGTTGGGAACCTATAACTTCGACGGTTTTGTCTCTTGGTGGATCGTAAATATGTCAAAATTAACTTTAATTTTCTGAACGAAAACGTTTACGGCTTGCATTTGGTGTAGAATTAGTTGAAAGTATTTGAGTGGCAATTCACATACTCTGGAAAACATCACCGTATGAGATTAGGAAGGGTAGAAGTTCTAATGGAGTTATAGGTCTAATTTCTTTTCTACTGCGCAGTAACATATTGCCGTCACAAATTTCTCTATAGAGTTCTGTTTCATAGAAATCTGTATAATAAAATTCACTCAAACGTTTGTTCTTGTTACTTATGACACTTGAACCAGCAAAGCTTGCTCTGCCAACGGCTATGCGAGTTTAAGTCAGTAGGGTGTACCTTTTATTTAACCAGAGCTTCACGCCTTTGCTCTAAGAATCCTTCAATAGATGGCACCACCACCAGCATCTACTCCCTCAATTTTGACATTGACCTGTAGGCTGGGGGGATTTTCTCCAGATCATTACACGTATGGTAACTGCTCATCGACTGACCACAGGACATTCATTTCCACAAATTTAAAAAGCACATTATATCGCATATCGCATCGGTGAGTCTTTGGAGGCATTGGGAATTGAACCCCACGCGATGCGTTAACTACTAGGCCTACCCTAAACTTTTACTTGTAATAATCCGGATGACACAGGTCTGAGGTTCGATACTCGAACAAAGTTGACTCAACCAATAAACTGAGTACCAGGCATACTTAGGAACTAAACACCGTGGACTTCGGTTTGGGTTGACCATGTGACCGGGACATATGCTTCGCATCCCAAGAGTTCTCCGTTAGGAAACATCCTCCCCTTTCTTTGAAGTTCACTCTGATGACGGACACAATAGTTTGGAAAAAGGCGACCGCTAATTGGAAGCACGTTTCAGCAAGATTTTTCTTACGAGCATAACGCGACTCTAATCATTAAAGGCTAATATAAAGCCTGAGATAAAAATACAATGGTTTTTTAACATTTATATTTTGGGACAAGGGATAGTATAATTTCCCAATAACAACTGAATCTGATCTTTCTATATACGGCTTCTGGATAACTAAAGTAAGATTTGATTTTTCTGATGCTATTAGCACATTTAAATTTTCTTACAATTTTTCATTAAAAATATTTCATTTTTATGAAATTTTCTTTTTTACCAGTGATTTTTTATTACGTTATTGTAGACAAAATAATACAAAATTTCCACCATTTCTCAAAAGTATTAACCAAACATTGCTTGTTATATATTACGAATATTGCTTTTGAATTCTATTACAAAATTTTCCTTTTGGGAAATTAAGAGCACATCCTATAATATTTCAAAACAATAAAAATTCGAAAAAAAAAATTAATATTTTAAATTTTTGAATAATTATTATATCCAAACGGACTCAATGGATATAATATTCATTGATCGGGTTATTATTTTATTTTGAGTAAATAAACTCATCTGCTTCGGTAACATAATTGCTACCACTTTCATTAGAGTATAATTCGACTTTTACAACCTGTATAACTATGAGCACTCATAAAGGGCACTGTGAATAGTGGTGTGTTCATCAAATTAAATAAATTGCATTTCAAGGTCTTTCTAATCTGTAATCTCCTTGTGTTAATCGATCCAAAAATTACCATATAACGTTAACACAATTAGTTTGGCAAATAACATTTTACTAAAATAAAAACCTCTCGTATGCATAAAAATGGAACTGACCAATCCATTATTTCTGAAATTGTATGTGAAAAAATTAAGATATTTTTGTTATTTACACGTTTACAAGATTTGTAGTTCAAGACTATAGCATTACAAACATTGAGCATAGTATGAAACTTGAAAGGGAGAGAATTAAAATAATGAAAAATGATAATCTAAATGATCAAGACACGAAAATCGAAAGCATAATTTTAAAAAAAATACAATTTTTAAAAGGAACTAAGCTATGCTAAAGGAAATATAAAAATAAGAGTTTCATTTAAGGCAAAACCCAGCACCTTTTCACAAATTTTATCAAAATTAAGAATCTAAATTTAGTTACTTTATACATAATTATTACATACAATCATAGTATAAGGTAAGTAATATACCTTATAACATTGGCTAATTTTGAACCCATTATATTTCACAGTATAACAAACAATTAAAAAGCCTTTAAACTGTTTTAAAACAATTGCTCATTCCACTATTTCTATTGGTTAAATAATAAAACAACATAACATACTGATTATGAAAATTTTTAGCTTTATATCATGTTACGTAACTGCCAACACTATTGATTTTATCGAAAACTCTTGAATTTTCATCCTTTTTTCCGATTTCTCGATAATATATGAAAATTTACTATTTTTTACAATTTCAGTGAAAAAATTTAGAAACAGCCAAAATTTTGCCGGAAAAAAATCTATTGACATGTTTTAGGAGCTTAAATAGATGGCACACTAATACAATTATATATATATTAAAAATGTTCCTCAGAGTTGAAGCCGCTGTAATCACTAGGAAGCCACGTTTTCTATAAATTGGCAGTCATATAATTAACATTCAGAACAGACATGTGCTTGTTTACCAAGAAAGAAGCTTGGAATAGTTTGTAATCAATTAATTTAATTTTCGACAATAAGTAATCAAAATCTATAAAATGTCATAGCCTGCGTTAACATAATGAATCTGTTCCATTTCAACATCAATGCTTAAAGAAGAATAAATATTAAAGAAAATAATGTTAATTCACATTAAAGTATGTTCATATAGCGAAACTAGACCGAATTGTTTAACACTTTTAAGGAAATAATTATTTTTATCTGCAAGCTCTCAGAATATTTATCGAATGTTATGGCTCAGCGTCATTTAGAATTCTAATAAATTTTTTTATAAAATTTAAAAAATAATTCATTGAGCATGTATATGGTCAGAAATTTTTTTTCAGTATATTTAAGTAATTTACAATTAATGATAATAGATGTGACGAACAAATAAAATATAAGAATTGTCTATAAATTATTCACCAAAATTAACTAAGGGCTTCAATGTCTATGGACATTAATAGAAAAGCAGTACATTTTTTCATGCAGGGGAATAAAAATCTCGATTTCTTTTTCTCTTTTAAGATGGATTCCAGTACCAAATTTTATAAATTAGAAAAAAATGCTTGTGAAAGATCGAAGTATTTGATTAGTAGTAATACGACAGAAACAATTTCGGAGCTTTATGCTCGTAGGCTTTTATCTCGCATTGAGTAAAATTGAGTTTCTTCACAAAATTCGTCAAAAATTTAAAATACCATTTTAAAACTGTATTACTTTACAAAATAATTTTTATCATCAAAATATGACTGAAGTTACTCTTAATAATTCACAGATATCTTTTACTTTCCAAGAAAATAATTTTAAGTAACAAATCAAGCAAATTCAAAAAAAAAAAAAAAAAAAGAATAAATAAACAATAACGAATCTAGCCATTACCACCAAGAAAAGCAAAATACCTTATGTAAATCACTTATGGAACACAGTAAAAAGGTGCATTACGGAACTTCAAAAGGAGGAGAGCAATTAAATTTAAAAGTTGGCAGTAGCACGTGAAAAAGTTCCTATAGAAATTGAAATCGTCTGCTGCTAAGAAGGTAAGCAAATTAAAATAATTAAAGGACTTCAGGTGTTACTGACGATAACTCAGTCAACTCATATAAGATAACTCAGTTATATACATATTATTAAATTTACATCATAATAAAATTGTATATTGTTCTATAAATCATGAACAAGTGACAGATTTCACACAGGAAAAATTAATAAAATGTTTATTATATATGAAAAGGGATAATGAAAATGTTACCAAATTTAATTTTATATTCATTAAGAAAGAAGTTTATGCTATTTTCCCTGCTTAAATATAAGCACTTTAAAAAATCTCTTAATCAAACTTTACATAATAAAATTAAAGAAAACAATTTTGGCTAGTTAAATTTCAATAAAATTAATACTTTTATATATAGTTTTTAGAATTGTGATTCAAAGATAGTATAATGTTTTACTACAGAAGGCAAAAATTTCTGGGCTAAAAAAATAAGTTAATGAATTTAATAAACAGTAAGAGAAACTTTTATATTCGTATTTGTATCAAAAATTAAGCATATTAAATGTTTCCATGAATATAAACTATTTTATTCTCATAATTTCAATTTTCTGTGATGTTGTACACATAAATACTTGGCTTGCGGCACGCTGTTGAAGGATGCAAATGCTACTTAATATTAAATTTATAATTTTTTATTAATAATAAAATAGATAATTTGTTATCTCGAAAATCGCTGCGATTCTTACAACTATACTAAAATGTCTCTAAAAGTTGTTAATAGAGGTCGCCACTAAATCATCACTGGAAAGCAAATTCGTCCAAGAAATATATTTTATTCGACAGAATTTATCACTTTTTATTCCAGGTCTGTGTTCCTAACAGAAGATTTTTAAAAAGAATATTATTTTAAAGAACAGCTTAAGATTTTTAAAATATAAAATTGCTTGCAACAAGGGAAAAAATGTCTGTTGATCCACACACACATTATTACAGACTAACTTATATTTAAATTTATCCAGAGGCAACTTACGCCTTTTAAAAAACGTTATAAACTGGAAGATACCCGATAACTGCAGATAATTATTCTAATTAAGGATTTATTCTCAATATTCATTGAAGAAAAATATTCTTTTAGTAATGAAATCTACTATATTGACCCAAATCTTAAATTTTTTCAAAAGGAAGAATTATAAGATTATAACACTTCTTCCCTTTAAAATAATGATTAGCAGTAAAAAGAAATGATATGAAAATTGTTTTTTTTTATTGAAAGCTGATAAAAAGAAATTAATAGGAAATATTTTAATAACTTATTTTTAAGAATCGGAAAAAAATAAAGAAAGAAATATATGAATTTATGCAACGAGATTACACAATTTGTTAAGTGAGGTCTCTAGTTCGAAAGGTAGTGGGTTCAATACTTGATGCGTTCGAGCGCAAATAGTTAATTGCACATTAATTTGGATACTAGGAGATGAAATACAATAGTAAGTAAACATTGAGCTTCTACATTCTGCATGCGCATACATCGGGTGCGTGCTTGAGAGTTTGCAAACTTGTGAAGCGAAACAATGAAAACGTTAATATTTACTATGAAAAGTTTATGCAAGTAGCCATCGGACACATTGAACATGTTGACACATTTCATGTTCTGCCTGTCTAGTGACTATGTTTTATTTTGAATGTCACCTTTTCCCTCAAATAAGGTTCTGATTCAGAAATGAATACAGAAAATCCGGGAACGCTTTCTGTTAAAAATGGTGGTTCTTTAATAGTATTCCGGAGTTCTGTTTGTTGTAGGTTTTAGAAATATTCAGTGAAATATTAGAGCACAGAGCCAATCCACTCACATTCCTGCTTTGTAGACATTCTAGTTAAGCTTTCAGTTTTTGAAAAATTTAAAAGAAACCTTATGATCTTTTATTCGATGATATTTATTTTTAAGAAAGAGAGAGAAAATGTTTTATAGATAAATCTAGGATTATGAAAATAAAAATATCCGGTTTTCCAACACTTCAAAATAATTAAGATAAGATTGGTATGGTGAAAAGAGGTTAACTAGTTCGATATTGATCTCTATTAAACAACAGGAAACAAATCCTTCATTTCTGTATTAATTATATGAGACCAATTCATGAAGATAATTTTCAAATAAATTTTATACTTTGTTACTTTAGAGATTTTTTATTTCACTGACATATTCTCTAAAAAAGGTCATCAACTTATTAATTTTAAAATATTGTTTCCACTGTAATGTTGATTTATCGTCATTTTATTTTTTTAAACGTTTATAATGCAGTAATTGCGGTACTTTATTTTCAGAGAATCTTTAATATTAAGTACTCAGGAGTATTCGACATTTGAGAAATAAATAGAGTAGTCAAGGTTACTACGTTATATATTTTAAATTATCTTCTTTGAGATCTAATTTTGCCTTCAGTGAATCAATTAATAGTTTATGTTTATCAAATAAATCCCGTAACTTTTAAGAAATTAGTTCTAAAGATTTTAAATTGGTAGGCAATGGGAAAATCACTTTAATATTGAAGTTACAAGTATGTTATTAAGCCTATATTAACAAGGACATAAATTTGATGTAATTAAAATCAGCATAATTTTCTTGAGAATTTGTGACATATTATATTTAAAAGTTATTAAGAAATGAGTCGAAAACGTAACGATTTCATATAGCATTTCGGTCAATTAGTTGAATATCATTTAAGACAATCACTTGGAAAAACAAACCAATGATTAACAGCAGCTATAAATTCTCTTTAAGAAGGCAAATAAATGTTTTAATATTAATGCAAATTCTTTCTATTCAACAGAAACCAGTCCTTCTGCCTTGTACTACAGCTTAATTTTTCTGTTCCATCAATCGAATATGATATTAGTTCTTTTACGACAATTTCATCTTTTTATTGGGTGAATAGGTTAGGTCTCATTTAAAATAATTATTAATTTCAAACCATACTTGCGAGCTAAATCGTGATTAAAGACCAGTTGAGTATTTATCCTGCAAACGGGTTTAAATACTTATGATGTCTATGTTTAAATACTTATGATGTCTATGTTTAAATACTTATGATGTATATGTTTAAATACTTATGATGTCTATGTTTAAATACTTATGATGTCTATGTCTACTTATGATGTGGTTATAAGTGATAAATAAGCTGACAAAACTTGCAATAACTTACAAAGCTTTTTACACAAGATTTAAACTATGAAATACATATTGATGCAAATAAATAAAATCTTTGTGTAATTTTAATTGAATCTGAACAATTATTATTCTTTAAAGGTAACCGATGACGAAGATTAGAATTTTCAGGAGTCGACCTCGTCACTGGAGATTGTTCAAAATTACGAACCAGTTAAGTTTAGAGGCTTTTCGTTTAGAAGATAAAGTAATGCAAACAAAAGTTTCACAAAAATCGAAACTGAAATATTATTCAATTATAGACATTAAATTCCAACAACGTTAAAATTTTATTTCTTAAATTAATGAGAAAGCTGTATGCTCAACGTTTAAAATACTTTTAAAACCTTAAATTTTATTCTAATTAATGTTTCAACAAAGAATTACCAAATAAATGAATGTCAAAGTTTTCCTTGGAAGATTTTTTTTTAAAATTATAAACAAACGGAATTATTTAAATCGTCAGTCATCTTACTTACACGTCAATTATAAGCTTACACTTTTCAAATTATAGTTCTTCAATTTATATATTCATTTATAATTTTTAAATTATAATTTAATTATTTTTGATATTCGATTTGACTGTTAAAAATTTTTCTCCGTTGCCTGTGATTCTTGTTTCATATGAGCATTATATTTATCATCTTATATATAAAGAAATTATACATCTTTAGTAATAAAAATGTATAAAATTCCTTATAAGATGGCAATCATCCACCAACTTCACCCCTTGTGGAGCTGAATAGGTACATCCTAAGGGCAGACGGGCATTGGAAAAGTTTTCCATTTGCGTCATGTATTGTTTAGGAAGGTTTATGATTTTAGAAATTACTAAAAGAAGTAGAAACATCTTATTTACATTTTATAAATTAAATAATTTTGATTTACTGACAAAGCTTATTTAAATGCCAATATTTTTTGCCGGAAACTGCTAACTACTTAATTTTAACACTAAATAAATAAGTAAAACTATCTTCGAATTAAGAATTTCAAATATTGCATTCTGTTTTCGATCCCAGGTTTGCAAAAATCTTAGAAAGCATAAAATAAATCTTTTCGAAGTTGACAAATCTTATTCTTCCGAAACTGTTTTCATTTCTAAGCAATTTCATACATGCTGGATTAAAATTAGAATATCTTGGGTCGTCAAGGGCAAAAAATACCTAAATGTTGCAAATTTAGATATATTTTTGTTGTCAGAGAAAACCAATAATAATTAATCACTAAACATAAGTTGATCTATATACTATAAATCACTGATCATCACTCCACACCTTTTACTTACTCTGCCGACTTTCTTCATTACCGTTGGCAACTTTTACTATTAACCACTGTTGACGATATTTTACCATAAATCACTGAAAATCACTCTTTACAGTTAAACAATAATTATTAATCCTTGTTGACATCGTTTCTTAATAAATCACTGATGATCAAGATCTACAGTTAAACTATGATGAAGATGTTTTTCTATTAATCGCTGGTGATAATTATATATTAAAACCAGGCGACAATGTTTTTTAATACACTTATGTCCATAAATTAAGGATATTTCAGAATAAAAAAAATTCAACTCTAAAACAAAAGTTTTACATGTGTAGAATAATCACACACACATCTTGAGGAATAATATGCAAATTACGAGAAACCACCAGATGGCGCCTATTGTACGTCACAATGATGAGAGTGTAAGAGATGAGTGTATGAGGAATGGTTTCAAAAAATCAAAATTGATCACAAGCGTTTTAAAAGCCTTTTATTGCAATAACCGCATAGTTATGGCACAAAGGAAGCAATTGGATGATTCTTACGTGGTAGAATAATGGGATATTTGGAATGTGGACGTAAAACTGAAATTATCCCAGGAGCTTGGGATCGCCCAGAGTGTCATCTCCATGCTTTGACAACGGTTCCTATATTATGGTAAAGTGAGTAGACGTTACAGCACGGGTCGCCCCGAGCCACAACGCCGAATGAGGACAGGTATGTAGATGTTACTGCCAAAAGAAACAGACGAAGCACAGCATCAGACCTGACTCCTCAGCTCTCTTCAGATACCGGTACGACAGTTTCAAGGTGGATCGTGTACAGACGCTTAAGGCACATTGGTCTATATGCTCGTAGGTATGTTCTATATGCCTGTCAGATATGTTCCACTTACCGCAACTCACAGTCGCCTGCGGTTGGCCTGGGATAGCGACCCTGAAACAATGGTCTTGTGTGATGTTTTCCGATGAGTCCAGGTTTAGCTTTCACTCTGATTCTCACCGGACTTTCATATGAAGAGGGCCAGGTACACGTTACAACCAAGAGAACACCATTGAATGACACCGTTACGTTGGTTCAAGATCATTTGGGAAGGAATCATTCTGGGTCCCAGAAATAATATACATGTTCAGAATGTAACCATAACAGGATATTATCTATCGGGATGTCTTTCTGGAACAACATGTACGTTTGTTTCGGGGCGCCATGGGGGCAGAATTTCTGTTTATGGATGACAACGCCCACCCTCAGCGTGCAAACATTTTTGACGAAATTCTTCAATCCGAGGATATTACACGTGCGAACGGGCCAGCATACTCACCGGAATTGAATCCAATAGGGCATGTGTTTGACATGCTTAGCTGACGAATTGCAGCTCGTCAACCCCCTCCCCCCCATGTCTACCAGGACACTGGAGAGCATTGCTTGATTCTTCAATTCATTAATTATTGTAATGTTTCCAACTATCAAATCGATAATTTAATACTCAGCATTCCTAAGCATTGTACGGCCTGTATTGCATCGTCTAGGGGTCAAACTATGTATTAACTATCATACCAAACATGTTATATTGGTTTTTGTAAATAGGTTATTTTTTGAAATTTGCTCCAGGGAGTAAAAACCGCAACTTTTATTAATGATGTCAAATATATAGCATATTTTTTACTCTTTACGCTTTTTTTTTAAACAAATAGAATTTTCAAAAAACTCACAATTGTTTTGATTCTTCCTCTTTTTTTGGATGAACTTGCATTATCCTTAATTTATGGATACGAGTGTATATCACTCAAAATCACACTCTACCGTTATACTATAGTGTGAGAACCTTTTACTTTTAATTATTTGTGATAACATTTATTAGAAAGGAGAAGTGCCTCCTTTTTAATTAGCTGGAGCTCCGTGGGTTGGGGACGTGTCCACGTTAATATATGACGTCCAAAGTCTTTCTGCTGGTGTGGAGAGGAGGGTGGCAGCTCAGGTGAGACCTCATTCCCTGATTGTGGTTCAAAATGACAAGGCACTTGGTGATGAGTGAGTATTCCAATCCCGTTAACCTATAGGTAGAGTCCGAGGTTCGCCTGCACCTCTATGTAAGAATAAGTGCATAAATCAATCATGAGAACAATCTGCTTTTAAGCAATGGTGATGACTTTTGATTATTGATCTCTGACAACAGATGTTTCATTAAATCATGGATTATCTCTTACCGAAATTAATATATTTTTTTATTAATCACTGGTGAGAACTTTTAAATGGTGACCATTTAATAAATACTGGCGACAATATCTTGCCCTAAATCATTGAAAATCAATTGGTCATCATTTATTTTTCATTTGACAACAAAGATTCTTCTTACGAGATTTCATTGAATTAGTTGACTAATACTGATAAAAAAAAATCTAGTTACAATCGAAAATCTTCGATCTATACTAGAAGGCAGGGTATATTTTAGAGAAGCTTCACTGCAGAAAAATATTCACTACTATCATAAAAAAATAAAAAAATAATAAATAATTCAATGAAATAAAATAACTGCTGCGTGCATCCAAATCTTAATTATTTTAAATGGAAGAATTATATAATTGTTGCAACAAAGAAATTTTAAAAATAATATTTAAAATGGAAAACTGGCGGAAAAAAATTATTAAAGAATCTAATATTGGTTCTTAAGAATTGGAGGATAGATAAAAAATTAATAAATTCAAGAAGACAGGTAATACTGTTGGAAAACTAAGAATTTACGGGACTCAAAGTTGTGGATGGCAATGGGTTCGATACTTGACCCAGTCGTATACAAAAAGTTAAATACACGTTAAGTCTGAAAACTGTTAAGTTGAAAACAGTTAAATATACAAGTTAAGCTAAATACGCATCGTTGCCAGTAGAAGAAATGATATAGGAGATAAGTTTTGCGCTTTCTCTTTTTGCATGCGCATACATCGGATGTGTGTGAGAATTTGGCCGCTTGTGAGGCGCAAATAAAACACAGTGAAAACGTTAATATTTCATTTGAAAACATTCATTTTCACTAGAAACCATCTGACAAATTTCATGATCTGCCTGTTTAATGACTGTGCTTGATTTGAATATAACTTTCTTCCGGTAGTAAAATTTAGATTTAAAAATAAATCTATGAAATCCGATACTACTTTTTAGGAAAAATGTGTGATAGTTCCTTAAATCTTCTTCAATAGTTGTTAAGAGTTGTTTTCTTGTAGATTTTAGAAACGTGCAGTGAAAATTTAGAGCACAGTGTCGACTCGCGGATTCCTGCTTCATAAATATTTTTAGTAAGCATTTTTGTTCTCTCAAATTGTAAAAATTTTAATTAAAGCTTGTAATCTCTTACTAGATTATATTTGTTCTTAAAGAAAAAAAATGTTCTAAATCTAGAGGATTGTGAAAAGTATCTGATTTTCAAACACTTCTAAATTATTCAGTCTTTTATACTTCTGCGATAAAATTGGTGTGGCGAAAGGATGTTCTCTAGTTCGATACTGATTTCTGTTAAATAACAGGAAATTAATTATTTATTTCAGTAGCAATTACTTGAAACGAATTCATAAATAATTTTCAAATTAATTTTGTTCTTTGTTACGTGACTAATTTATTATTTCTGTTAACACATTTTATAAACAAGGCCCCAACCACCTGGAAATTTGAGAATACTATTTGAGTCGCTATGCTGGTTCATCGTCATTTTAAGCATTTATAACGCAATTAATGTGCCACATTTTGTACCAAGATTATTTAACATGAATTATAACCAAGAATATTCGCGACATAGGTTAAATGACTATTGTAATTAAGATATTATTATATTAGATCTTTTCAACTAGCTTCTTTTAGAATCAAAGTTATTTATACTGAATTACTTTACACTTTATGTTTTGCATTTAACCTATGTGTGGCAGTTGATATGAAACCAGTCCTAACTTTACCTGCAGCTATTAAAGTTTAATATTGCTGTTCATTCAACAGAATGAGATTAATTTATTTACGACATTTTCTACTTTTATAATGTAAATAGGTTCTCTCCTATTTAAAACAGTTTTATATATTACAAAACCAAACGTGCGAATTAAAGTCAGCCAAAAAGGAAAATTATTGACAATGAACGGGTAAAAATATTTACAAGACTTATATAATAAAAAATGATAAATAACAGGTACTTTATAATTTAATTTTCGAAAAATAGCACAAATAACGGAATATATCTGTAAATTTTAAATCAAGATTTAGCGTTATATTTGGGAATAAAATCTTACTTCCTAACACAATAACCCTGTTCTTTCATACTGTGAAATTGTGCGTGGAGTGCTAACTCATTTATAGACTTCTTATTGGCTGACTTGCAATTTGTGATGGTCAGCCAAGACGCCATTTAAAACTTTAGAGTCAAGTTCTGTGTTTGTTTACTAGAAAACGTATAAAGATATTTTAGTTATTATAGCGGATACGTTTGTATACATTTGTATAAATTTGTAAATTGTACTTATAATTTTACTAATTTAATTGAATTAAGCAAATATTTATAAGTTTTGGGCTTTATTTATTTAATATCTTGTACTGTTCGCTAAGCCTAATGTTCATGATGTCAGTACCAGTTCCTAACCCTGACGCTGTTGAGCCGATGGACTGGGAACCCAGTCCTGACATCTTCGCGGAGTTGAACGTCTTCCTAACCAAGGGTTCCATCCTCCTGGATGAGGAAGAACCCATGGACTGGGAAACTTCAACCTATTCATCAGATCCAGACCCTTCTTTACAAATTCTATTGAAGACGGGGATTTTGACAAGGAGCAAGGCACTTCTCCTAAAGCAATCTGTTACGGAGAGGTGCACTGTTCCAAAGTCGAAAATCCGTCGGAAATGGAACTTGTAAATGATGAGATTTGTCTCTGATACAATGTATCTCCCTGTCTTTTGAAAGAGCTAAGCAAAAATTTACAGTAGTACTAAAACTGCTTTTAACCGGTAATTTTTTTATCGACCAATGTTATCTTAAATTTTCTTTTCGAATATATGGAATAATACATTTTTTATTATAAAATCTCAAACTTGGAATTTCGGACTTACATCAATAGTGTAATCAATAATGAGCCCAAAGCTTCTAAGTTTTTATCATGTTTCAAAAACTACGCCATATTACCAAATACTGATAATAGGCTTTATTCGGTGACCTTTTTCGAACCTAATTCTGAATGACCGCATATTGTCCATACTTTTTAAACTTTTATATAGGCAGCAGTTATGTTATGTAAGCTATTTATCATAGTAAAAATTATCATTGAAATTAATTCCATATTATTCTGTATAGAAATGCATATTAACACTCTGTTCGGCATGTAACTGAAAAGTCAAATTTTAAAATAATTTTTGAAATTTTTACTATTTAGATTTACATTTTATTCTATATTTTCCGTAAAAGTAATTTCTACTCCAAGTTAACAACATATATATTGCAAGCAAAAATAAATATACTTATATTATCATATTTCCAAATACTATAATTTACACAGTTTTGTTGAACATTTCGAATTTTATTACCTATAAAGATATTACAGTATCGTCACATCAACCCTATCTGCGAAAAAATACATATCATCTATTAATTAAATTCATCACCATATAAATTTCAAATAAAGTTTTCACATATTGTTAAAAATATTAATGCTTTTAATATGCTTTTCTTTCACATTTTGGATAAAAAAGTGATTTAACTCGTAAAACTTCCACGACATTATTTTTAAGGAAAAAAGTCGACAGGATATAATACGTAAGTAACGATATTACATAACTAATTTAGAAAAAATTTAATTTGTAAAAGTTATTAAGTTTATTCTGGCTTTAAAAATATTGTAATATAAATGCTGATGAAATTTGTGAAAGATTCTAACTTAGGATACTTGTAGGAATTATTTTCTTTTTAACGTTATTGGTACTACCGTTCGATAAATCCCATCCCTCACATGTGATGCATGAATAAAATGTACTCACGTTTACCACTTCAAAGTTTATCTTCCTCCAGTTAAAATGTCGCCTATTATTAATAACTTAAATTGCATTCATAAATTATTATAAATATAACACAGTTTATAGTCTTTGGTTGTATATGTATATATATATAAGATGTAAGATATTGAATTTTATGTTAAACAGGAATTTTTTAATCAAACAAGACTTTTTCTTAATAAGATTGAAAATAGGAATCATATTATACTAATAAAGATATTGACAAGTTATAACTGATTATACTTTTAAAAGTGCATAATCTTTTATAATTTGTTGCATTTCAGAAAAAAGTATTATTTGGCAGGCTTTATTTTCAAAATACAAATGTTGAGAAAATAATTCAGAAAAGTGTATCATAGATAAGTTGCACTCGAAAATAAAGATGATTTTTCTTCAAGTGTATGTGAATTAGATTTTATTCCATCCTTTCATACATTTTTAATATTAAGATACTTATTACATTCTCATTTTCATTTAGTGGTGAATTTATCTTAATTATTTGCGTATTCCATAATTTGATGCAATAAATATTCATTCTTTACTTTCTGTTAGAAAAATGATCCGTAATATGTAGTCAAAATTGCTTTCATTTTCTCAAAATAATGTTGAAAGTATGATGAATAATTCTGATATTACTAATTTTTTTATGCATTTTTTTTTTAATTTCATATGAAATTTTTAAAAATGTTCATTAGGAAATAAAAAAAAATCAAGAATGATAATTCCTTACTTAATGGTAATAATTTCAACATAGGCACATGCAAACACACACACACTATTTTATCTAAAATAAATATATGGTCTATTTTCAAATAACCTACAAAATACTTTTCAATACGGTTACATTTACGATACTGCAAACAGTTAGTTAAAATAAATGAAATTCCATCATTATAACAGAAACCTATAAAGAAATAAGTTAGTTTTAAAATTTTTTATGAAGTAAAACTAAGACAGAAAATGTTTGCCTTTTCGTTATTAAGAAAAGGGAGATTTTGGAATAAAAACTAACACAAAGATATATTGTTTCCTATACCAGTACTAATTTGAATTGAAAAAATAAATTAGCCTTAGTAACTACGTCAGAAACAATAAGATTCAATAGAATAATATTTTTTCAGTATATGGTTGTTACTCTGGAAATTGATATATTTTTATTTTATGTCAAAATATATTCATTTTTACGAGCGAAAACATATTAGTTAATTAACATATATTATAAAACTTGCTATATAAAAATTTAAGTGTATTGTTATACATTTTACGACGAAGTTAAATAACTTGCGAAAGTGTTTAGAAAATGGAATTATTTTAAATGAGAAAGAACTTTATGATATCAAGAATTAATAACTGTTTGCAATGTTCTTACAATCAACTTCTTAATCTTACATAGCATCTCTATAAAGTAATTCTTTTCAATTCAGTTAAAAAGTTTATTTTTTTTAATTTACAATTTTCAGTTAAAATTATTACCTTAAAGGATTCTTAAGAAAACCTTCTTTAAAGGAGTGATTGAGAAAAAATATTTTAAAATTCGAGTGACTTTTAATTCTCACTCGTGTATAAAATACAGTAGATTTAACCCATTCTTAACCGACTAATCAGAAATGGGAATTTTCTAAAGTCTTAGAGCTCAAACAAAACTGAAATTCAAGCTAATTTTAAGGAATTCCATTAATGAAAGTAAATGGTCACCGAAAAAACCCATTAGCCATTTTCTGGGATTTATTATTTTACAAGAATTTTCGTTCAGCAAAATAATTGATGTATAAAAAATATATGAGAAAGTAATAACTTCATTTAATAGTTATATCCGGAAGAAACGGGGAAGAACACTTACAAGAAAAGGCAACAAGTGTGCAGACAGGGAGATGCATTTGTAGATGCAGATGACTTTCTAATATACATCACTGATGACTAATTTTTATTATCAATCACAGGCGACGATATTTTGTTTCCAATCACTGGCGACGATATTTTCTTCAAATCACTGGCGACGACATTGTACTTATAATCATTGGTGACGACATTTTACTTATAATCATTGGCGACGACATTTTACTTATAATCATTGGCGAAGACTTTTATCAATTAATCAATGGCGACGACTTTTAATTACTCATCACTGGTGATGACTTTCTATCTTTAATCAATGTTGACTTTTTTTATTAATCATCGACTACGACTTTTTAATATTAATCATTGGTGAAGACTATATACCATTCATGTCTGATGGCGACTTCCTGTTATTAGCTGCATTTGACAAATTATAATTATCATGATGTGAATAAGTTTAATATCATGCGTTCTAGATGGTGACTTTTAAAAATCATTAAGAGTGATGAGAAGTTAACTATTTTCATGTGTGGCAAAAGATTATATTTACGGTATCTGAAGGAAAATCCAACATGCATAAAAGATCTGAAGCATTCCTTAAGGATGACTGCCAAATACCATCCAATGGTTGCCACGCGACAATTAATATAGATCTATGTGACAGTGAATGATTAAATATATAAAATATACTATAGTTTCAATCACGAAAAAGGTATAAAAACATACTATACCATTGGCAAGCGTTTCAATTAGGTGTCGATATTACTAATCCTCTTTATTGAATTTGATGCTACATAGTTATATTCGAAAATAATTAAGAACAGTCAGAGAACCAAAATATAACAAGTTTTTAATTAAAATGAAAAAATTAAAATATTTCACTAGTCTGAAGTTGAGGTTTTATAATAATCTAAGAAAATTACGATATTTTCATAGAATTATATTTTTCAATTTTATATAATTTTTGCATTTATTCTTAATACCGAAGTTTCTGATTTGCTTATATGTTTTTCAATAAATGTCTAGAAATCAATACACTGCTGGGAAAAAGTAGGACACTGGGTTTTTTTTCAAATAAGAGTACAACTTTCAATTTTTTACCAAATAATTTCATTACAACACTTTTATTTACAATCAGACAACTGTATCTGTAACATGAAATAAAAAAAACTTGCTTATTACAAATAAAAATTTATTTCATTCACATCATACTGTGTGAAAATAGTAGAAGGACAGTTTTAAATTAATGAAAATAAGTCTTATTAATAAGGAATTCTTCTGTCATTTGCTTCAGTTACTTCAAGAATATTATTTGCCATTGAATCATATAAGTCTTGAATTTTGGTTTAAGAATCGATGAAATTCGAATAAATATTCATATTGCTTGCCTCCCGCGTAAAAACGTTGAACAATTGCTGACCATATATTTTCAACAATTATTACTTTCTGGACTTTTAGCAGGATATAGTAAAACCCGAGCATCATATGTTTCAACCTAATTTTTTAACCCCATTGGCCGTGTGAATTGATGCTCCATATTGCTGAAATATACAATATCCTCCGCCTAGCTTAGCGTCATAGGGTAGAAGCTCTGGATTAAAAATTTGAATGAAATCTGTATGTTTCTGTCTTTTATCCTGAAATATTAGATTGGTCTTTCCAACGTAGCCAACATATACCAAACCATTAAACTACCTACTCCCCTAACGGTCTGGTAGAATAAGTTTCTTCTTCTATACCCAGACAATGCTAATAATATTGACAATCGTCTTGGGAATCTAAATTAAACTTTTTTCATCAGAATAAATAACTGAAATTCATTCAGAGTTCCAAATCATGTGTTCTTTGGGTCATAATAGCTGATGTTCAATGTGCCTTTCATCCCATTTAAGATGGTGCTTTCTTTTCTTAAATATAAAAGTATCTGTTATTTAGTTGTAAAGTGTTCTTCTGGTTGCATCTGTGATTACAAATGGGTCTTGCGCATTTCCAATACGTCTTTTTAAGTTCTTTAGGGATTTTTCTTTGATCACGTAATGTCAATTTTATAAGTTTGCCACAGAGTTTACATTCCTCTGAGACTCTTTCGAATTTTCAATAAATTAGCAACAGCTCTTGAACTGATGAGTAAATGCCTCGCAATTTCTCTTTCATCTTCCTTACATCTTTGTATGATACAATTTGGCCCTTTTTAAAATGCCCTTAAAAGTTGTCTTCTAGAAATTTTAACTGTAAAAATAATTGAGAATTTTTTCTTTACAAAGTATATATCATCTGAAAAAGGACAATTTAAAACAACAATTTTTTAAATATATTAAACTGCTACAAACTCCAAAATGAGAATATTTCTGCAGGAGTCCTTCTACTTTTTTCACAGTCAAAAAATTCTTAAGATCCTATTTTATAACATTCCTATCCAAAAATCCTATTTTATAATATTTTTTTAAAGGTAGATAAAACTTTTTCACTGAAAGTAAAAAAAATTATATTAATAAAATTCAGAAGTAATTTAAGTTATTTGTGCAAAAATGTAAAATATGTGAAATAATATAAAGGTAAAATATTGTGCATAGTATACAAAATATGTGAGTCCTTCTTTATTCCAGCAGTGTACAATTTTCATTATTGGAATTAATAATCCAATAGATAATAATTTTACTAATTTATTTTATAGAAATAAGCTTGAATTTGTTAGAAATTCTTGGTTTTTTTTAAAGTAACTGTAGGTTATATATTTTCTCAGGGTTTTCAGTTTAAGGTATTCTTTCCTTATGTCATGGTCTGTTTTTTAAATATGCAATTTTCATTTTTTGGTCATTTAAGCAATGTCTCTCATACATTCAAGGATAGGACAGCGGAATTTTATTCGAATGAAAATATTTTACGCTATAGAACAAAAAATAAATAAATAAATAAAATAAATAGAATTAATGAATTTTTTCCTAGTATTCCATCAAAATCATTATTATATTGAAATAGTAGTATTGTTAATTCTTAAATATTGTTCATGATTCCTTAGAATTTTAGCATATTAACAGCATAATTTTAACACACTTACTGATATTGGAAACTTCACATTTTGTAAGTTTGAAATTATTTAAATTTTAATTCATTTCAATAATTTTATTTAATAAGCATACATTCTAAATATGAGGAGGTAATTCGCGTCACACTGATTTTCCAAGGGAATAAGATTAATCATTATAGCCGATTCAATGGTGTTTTCTAAAACCTGGAAAGTAATATTCTAGAAAGTGAAATGTGCATAAAAAGATCAAACAGCAGTGACTATATACTTATAATATGATTTTACTCCCATTTAATATCAAAAGGGAGACAAACTTATTTACTTTGTTCCTCAGTATTTGAGTAGAGGAAACAACAATCATTGCTCATTAGCATAAAAAGTTAGTTAATAATCCATGGAATTAAATACGAAATATTTGCAATATTTGTCATAAGCACTCTCTAACTGAATGATAATTATTCAGAAATTTGAGTGGACGTTTACAAATATGTCATAAGGAAGAGCGTTTTGTCAGCACTATAATGAGCAATATTTAGAATTGTTGATTCATTCTGGAAATGTTACTAACACAAATTGCTCTTAATTATGGAATAAAAAGCAAGTTTTGTTGTGTAAAGGTGGATTTAGGGCAGTTTCTGCGACACCACTTAAAAAAAAACGCATCTGGATTCCTACCTCTTGGGTGATGTGGAAAAGGAATCAATATCGTTAGCTTGCTTCGCTCCAACATGTAGTTAAGTTTATATTTGGGAGTTAACTCATAAAAACAACATTATAATGAAATATTGAAATGATTTACTGTCCTTACACTTCAAGATAACTGAATACTTTTCAAATCTCGGTATTTGTTAGATTTGCCTGAATCATTTACAATCCTTAATGAATTTTATTTGGATTTGAGAGAAACATATTTGACATCGCTAAACTACGCTTGATTTACAAATCATTTCAAGCGAATTGATAGTATTAAGTTATTTTATTTAACTAATTATAAAATTACTTGGGATTTTCAAAGTCTCCTCCCTTGAAACAAAATTTAAGAAACGCTCTCCTGAAGGACATTACTTGGTAGATGTTCATGATATCCTCCGACTCTTATCTAGCTGGCAATAAGGTGAAAAATTTTGTTTAATGCTTTAAATACAGGTTGATTTATAATCCCTAATTATTTTCATGTATTAATTTCATATTGAATGTTGATGTCTCTATTGTCCATTTTTACGAATATTTGTCATTTTTTCATACTGGTGTTCTGACTAAGAATATGATGACTTTAATTTTCTGTTCCTCAAATAATACACAATTGTTTCATCAAGATGGAAAACACGTCTTTCCGTTATTTTAAATGTGAGTTAAAGTGGTCTGGTTCATGAGGGCGTTCGTTCTCTTTATCAAAAGATTAAGAATTCGAATCTCGAAACAACTGAATATCCGTCATGTTTTCTCATGGCTCTTGCGATACATAAAACAAGCCGTAATCGCGATGTACTTCATGTGAAATGATACCTCTGAGGTAGTAACAAAGGTCCAGTGTTCTGAACACTGTCACTTCTTTTAAATTAATGAGACTCACTCAATTTCGGGATCCACGGCAATGAAGCCATTGGTTGCCCTATTAGACAAAAGCCACCGCCTCTTGTTGTGAGTGGGATAGTATCCTAAAAATCAAAAAAATATTTAATAATAAACTGTGTTAGTAAAAAGATGTTTCTTCCTCTTAGGTGTTATGGGAAGAAATTTTGCTAAAAGTGAAACTGACCTCTTCACCTTTGCACACTACGTAGTGCGTAGCCTAACATCGGAAGGCCAAATTAAGGCATCTTAGCACCCAGGGCGTAAATAGCTTTCCGCGAATATTTTTCTTACACGGAGGATCGTATTCAGTCGTGCTAAGGTGAAAACACGAACAAGTCCCAAGCCCGAATCACAACAGACCTACATGAGAATACAGATGCGCAGTATCCCTCTTCGTTGTTCAACAGTGGCTGGGACTGAACCCGTAACTTTACGCTTGGAAGACTGCTGTGCTATTAGTAAGCCAAGGTTTGATCATGACTTTCTCTTTTGTGTAACATTTTCTTTCTCAAATGTTTTCATGTTAATAAATACACCTTATATAATATAATAAATATATCTCAAATGTTTTCATGTGATAAATAAATTTTAAACTGTCCTTTCGAAATTTAAGTATAAAATGGTTTTTTTTTTTTTTTGTGTGTGTGTGTGTGTGTGTGTGTGTGTGTGTGTGTGTGTGTGTGTGTGTGTGTGTGTGTGTGTGTGTGTGTGTGTGTGTGTGTGTGTGTGTGTGTGTGTGTGTGTGTGTGTGTGTGTGTGTGTTTTTCTGTTGCAAACGTGCCTATTTATTGAACAAATGTGAAGCGGATTGTTGGAACATGGTTTTGGCAACACCAAAATGATTCTTGAATTCATGCAAAAGGTATTTCGACACATTTTCCATTTCGAATAGAATAAGTCGATGGGGCCAATTCATCACCTTTTGTTTCAACGTGCAAGTGGCCCAAATCAAAATAAACCATTTAGGATTAAATTAAATTAATGAATGTGTGTGTATCTTGGAGAAAGAATCACTCATTCGTAACAAATGTAAATGTTTACTTAAATAATAAAATTTGAATTTTTTCGACCTACTTATTAATCTCCTTTTTTTATTTCTTCATTTTTAAAGCGATTTAACTTTTTAAAAACATTTTCTGTAACCTGACTTATATATTAATTTGCAAAAATAAATTCAAATAAACTTTATTGGACTTATACAAAGTAAAGTCAAAGCCGTTCATTTATTTTTATAGAAAAAAAATTTAAAATTTGCGTATTCTAAAAATATTAAAAAATGTGAACTTAATAAATACCTTAGGCAGGTTTGCACTTCAATTTCGCCTTTAGCTGTGCCTTATAATACTCGGCGATATATTTCTTCACGAAAATGGTCAGGAAAGTTCGACTTCTCTTTACTTTATTTTAAAAAGAAAAGCTTTAAATCAAAAAATATATTTCTCAGTATAAATACTGCAAAAAATTTTGATCCCTTTTTTATTTATAGATGCGTTAGACAAAATGAATTTGTCTTTCGAGGAAAATATAATTTTTTATCGCAAATCAGTATCCGCTGTTGAAAACGAAATAGAACTTTTACTAAAGAAATTTTTTAGTCTTGTAACGTCTTGCTGTGGCACTAGCATATTTTCATGTACCTAACCAAGAATTTTTCTGTACTTGCTGACTATAAGCAGTCAAGTCTTTATCATTTCGCAGCAGAAGAGCTCCAGTATTTTATTTTCCATTCCTAGAAATGTCATTTCACTTGCAGGACTTTGCAACAACGATCTTTTCTAGCGGATCTTAGAGGGAAAGGTGGACCTTCAATTAAGACAAGATTCCAGTGATGAGAAAGGCACTCTCACCAGCCATACCACTGCAGCCTTATTTGTAATGTTAAAAATTTGAACGAAAATCATGTATTCGAGATACGATTTAATCTCTATTTCCTGATTATCTGCACGGCGCTTTTTGTAATATCGTCTCGAGAGTTTGGCTTGCCACGACTGTCAGATTGAGCCCCATCTTTTGACTGCCAGGTTTTGCCTGTCAGACTGTCAGATTGAGCCCCATTATTTGTGACATCAAATGTCCTTCCACTGCTGTGGAGAAGAAGGTGCGAGCTATGATGTTGACCTTGAATCTGATCATGTTTCAAATGAGGTAAAAGTATGAGGCTTCAATATGAGGTAAAAGAATTCCAAAATATGAGCTCCGAAAATTTACTTTGCTTCTTTTCGGGACAGCTTACTGTTATTCAGTTTTGTGAGATTTATATCGTGAGGAAATACTTTGATATCATGATAAAGTCCATCTTAAGAAATCAGAAATTATGTACAAGTATTGTTAATACAATAATCGTCATTTTGTTTAGCGGAAGGAAGCCTTGAAAATGAAATGTAAAATGATTGCTAGAAATTTAAATGTGCATTGTTAAATATTTGTGTGCTTATATATTCCGTAGTTTTATGATATGGAATAATGACTTTAAGAAATTTGGTGTTTCCTTTCCCATTTTGCTTACGTATACTATCATAATATGTTTCTGTATTCTCATTATCAATAAGCATTATGTTAATATTTATAGTCACTTTTAGAGAAATAGATAATTAGATGGGTTGTGCATTTTGCTCGCCAACAAGAGATCTCCCGAGAATAGCAATGAGATTTCCTCAAATTATACGAGGACAAATCGGGAATAGCGTACGAATAAAACTTTTTTTTTTTTTTTGCCAGTTTAATGAAAAATTAAAAAAATATTATTGTTTCCATAAAACTAACAGTTTCCACTGAAACATCATTCGGACATCAACACGAAGCTTATTGTATAATAAAAAATAGATTGCGAATAATATTATTATTTAATTCATGGTAATAACATATTTAAGCAGTGCATATTTGATCCTTGGATACACTTTAAAATAAAGAACATAAGTATCAAAAATGAAATATTTCACAAATTTTTAATTTTATCTAAATGTAAGTACTCATTAGTTGAAAATCTGAAACCACAGAAATACACAGCTTTGCAAAATGAACTCGCATGTGTTTGTATTCCCTTATTCAATAGTTTCTGCTTTGACAGACACAAAGACATGTTTTTTTTAAAACATTTTCCCCACTGTTGGACGTAGAAACAATACCTGCACTATTAAATATTTTTAGGATTCCATTTCAATTTTACCAGTTGCGTTATAAAATTGAATTTACGTAGATTTTAGTTTTTCAAGTTTAATTTTTATTTAGTTAGTTTTATAATGTATTTGAATCAAAATGTGTGTAGAGTTCCTTTTGTTACTATTAATTTCCTAATTATTCTCATTATCTTTTAATAGTTTTTATGCGTAGATATAATTTGAACTCAATGTATTAAGTTTTATCTGAATTCCAATTATATCCTGAAATTATCCTTTTTGCTGGGTGATTATTTCATGTCGATTAATATATTTCATTTTTTTAGTGTGTTGGAAAGGGGTTGTCATGATTGGTACGCTTCTGAATTGAAATATTTGGATAATATTAATTTAATATTTTTCTTTATTTGGTCCATTTTTTATTGTTTTGCACTTTAACATATTGTTGCTGTAATTTTCCATTTTTTCTGTGCTTTAAATTGTGGAAATGATTACCTGACGGAAAATTAAAGTTAGGACTCGTACCCACTGCGCAATGCAACTACCACATGAAATCAAATTGGGGAAGAATGGGAATCAGCGAACTATTGAAACAACGAATATCTGATTCAAAATACGCGCCAAAAACAATAGCAGAGGTAAACGTAGCTGGAATTAGGTCACAAGGCAACCAGTATGACGTCAAGTTCACCATCTTTACACCTACTGCGTTTCCTAAAGAATAAACGGGATGAGCTGAAGGTGGGGGGAATGTCAACGGGACAACGCAAACCAGTATCATTCACGATTCAACCTTTTTCTGTAGTGTAATGTAACGCTTGGGTAAAAATAAATATTTAAAATAAAACATTGTAAAATGTTGATAATGAGATAAGAGATATATTTTTAAATGTATCAGGAGCAATTGGTAAAATATTATTTATGAGAATAATACTGGCAGCAAATAGTGTCAAAATTGATTTGCCTTTTCAGCTTTTTACTTCTATGACATTTTGTTTAAAAGCTATTTCGGATTTCAAAAATAGTCTTTAAACAAGAAATTCATTGAAATGTCTACTTACAAAATTTAAAGCACATCCAACCTAAGAAAAGTTGTGCAGAAATGCGAACATTATTTGGGATAAATGCAGAATAAAATAAAATCGTTGCAGCTCTCGACGAATATACTCTAAATTCATGTGCAAACATGTGATCATTTTGTTAAGCATTAATGTTACTTGCAGAAGATTTAAAAGCAAAACTAATTGAAATGTATTGATTGTCACAAAAGTTGAAGAAGTACATGTTTAACTGTATTGTCGATAGATAACGTTGAGTAGGGAAAATAATTTCAATACTTTTGTATCGTAGAATCGTTTTCACATATTTTCACGTATTCTTTTAATATAGTCTTCAAATGACAATAAAATATTTATATTTATCTAAGTACAGGTGATCTTTTTTAAAGTGGCAGTGTTTGGAGCGTGCTGTAGCGCGATCTATCAGCTGAAATAGCACCAAGCTTCGTATTTAGACTAATCAATACATCGGGAAAAAGATTGCGCAAAAATAAAAAAAATAAATGAAAATAATAATAATAATAAAGTTCTACAAGTTGCTGCTGGAGCATTTTGTAGCGCTGCTGTAGATTACGATTATTAGAATTAGCATAAAACGCGGGTATCAAAGAAAAATGAAAATGTTGTGCATTTACAGTGTCTGCAGTAGAGACTATAAAAGCAAGTAGAAGACAGTTCCGACAAATAATCTCAGCTAAAGTAATCGATCTCCAGTGGCCATGCCTCTCACGTTACCGGAATCTGCGTTTATGTTGGTGGAGTATCAAATTTGCGTATTCTAAAACACACCATAACAAAGATGGTGTAGAATATTCCTAGTGATATATTACTCACGGCTTTGGAGAACACTGGGCACAGAATGCACTGTGTTATTTCTGAGAACTGAGCTCACACATTGAATGTGGTCTAATTCCTCACCGGGGAAGTTAATGTAGTAAATAAACATTAATAATTTAACTATACGATTGTATGATACACTTTTTTTTCTTTTAACACATTTTATACATTGTAAAGAGCCATAAAATATCCCAGTGGGGATTTTTGGAACAAAAATCTTTTTTTACGGAATCTTTTTTCCCATGTTTTGATTAATCTAAACACCAAGTTTGGTACCATTTCGGCTATTAGATCGGGCTACAGGGTGCTGCAAACACTTTAAAAAAGATCGCCCTATACACACAAACTCAGCACCATTAAAATTTTTATATTTAAACATAGAAACACGGTCGAGGACGTTGTGGCCTAGGTGGTAGGTTTGCCGGTCTCATCATTGAAAAGTAGTGAATTTATACCCAGACTCAATCGAAAAATCATCATTTTCAACAAAGGTGGATGAGGAACACTCACTAGGCAGCGGTCAGAGTGTCTTCCTATTAAAATTAAACCTTTGGGTAAGATGAAATATTGGGTTTTTTTCTGCTTCTAAATGAAAAAGAATCCCATTCTGCAGGTTCCACCAAACTGGTAGAACGTAGTCTGTTGGCTAGATACAGCGAAGTGTGATCTTGTTCGATTAAATATCTCTTATTTTTTGAAAATTAAATTTCTAATTAGTCAAGCTTTGGAACTTGTGCAAAATCTGCCACAATGTGTGTCGCTTGTACCTAACAGTCAACTGCAACTATCCTTGTGGTGCTCTATCGAAAAATACGCTCTCGTGCGGTCTTCAGGATAAAAATTGTTGTGGCCCGGTTGCAGAAGAATGCTCTTTGAAGCGTAAAATATTGGGTTCGATAAAAACTGCTTTTAATAATGTAAAACTTATTTTGCAATTCTACAATAATGCCTGTTGATTGGTTGTTATAGAGTGTTTTTCCTAGCGACACGTGAATACGCCTCATCATATATTAAAATTTTTCCCAGCAGGCAATTTACAGGGGTGGACATTAAAATGAATTTCAAATGTTTTCGGTAGTTTAACTGTCTATAATGCGGTGTTAAAAGTCCTCAATTTTGATAAAAAAAAATATATGATATTGATTTATATTTTATTCAGGTAAAGATGTAAATTAAAATATTCTAAACTTTTAAGAACATAGTTTGTATACGTGAATATAATCAAAATTTCATAAAATCTAATAAAAGTTAAAATTTTTTGGAAAATGACTAATATTTCCGTTTAAGTAATACTTGATGAGATTTGCAGAAGCTTCAGCTTAGACAATTACTTTACAAAGCATCTCGTAATTTCGATGATTCTTGTTTTTATTTTGTTTACTTTTTTTTCCAGGCTGTAAAAACATTTTAAACAAACTGACTTGGAAATATATACTTTTATGTTTTGAAGTTTTAATTATAAATTATGTTACACATCATATTAAAGCAAATTTCTTATTAAACCCAATAAAACGGAAGACCCATTTGTGGTATATTTTTACGCAATTATGTTTTGTAAATATTTCCTAAAAATTGATTAATTAGGTTATTTTAAAGAAAAAAGTCTGCAGATTCAAATATCAGAATGAAACTTATTGAATATTAAAAAATAGATTGCCGAATAATATTATTCTTATATTTATTCTTTATAACATATTTAAGGAGTGCATATTTGATCGTTGGATACATTTTACGATCAATAAAATACGCGTCAAAAATGATGCAGTTGCTAAGTTTTCAACTTCACTTAAATCTGAAAATTCATTAGCTCTCTCTCAAAGCCTTAAATCATCGAAAGTTTTCTTTGATACCTCATAAATTTAATGCTGCAAATGAATATTAGTGCATGTTTTTATGTACTTATTTAAAAAATATCAGTCCTTTGACAGCTCTAAAGAAATGCTTTTTTAAAACATTTCCCCTTTTGTTGAGCGTAGAAACAACACCCACACTATTAAATATTTTTAAGATTCCATTTCGGCTTCACCAATTCCGTTATTAAATTGAATTTACGTGGATTTTACTCTTTTCAAGTTTCATTTTGACTTATTTATACTTTTATATTGCATTAGAATCGAGTTGGGCATCTATCATTTCGTTAGTACTTATTTTCTCATTATTCATATCACCTTTTCCAAGTTTTTCAGAATAGTTGTAAGTAGAAATTGAGCTCTCTAGATTACTTTCTCTACCCATGATTATATCGTGAAATTGTTCCTTTCTGCGTGATTATTTCATGCGGATTGATGTATTGACTTTTTGTATTGTGTTTGAAATTCGTTGTAATAATTGATATGCTTTTGAATTGAAATATTTCGTTAATGTTAATTTAGCGTTTTCTATATTTTGGATTGTTTTATTGATTTGTTGCATTTCTTCATGTTTTTGTTGAAACTTTTATTTTTCCTGTGCCTCAATAATTACCTTGTCGAAAAATCAAAAGTCAGGTCTCCCAATCAATGAACAGTGCGACTAGCATTTGGAATCAAATTGCAGAAGAATGGGAATCAAATAACAAGTGAAACAACGAATATCTGCTTCAAAATACGCGCCAAAATCAGTAGCGGAGCTAAGTTCGGTTAGAATTAAAAACACAAGGATACCAATATGACGTCAAGTTCTCCACTAAGGATCCTGTAAAAACTCACGTCTCTTCGCACAACCGACTTGCGCAAGCAAGTAATGGCATTTTTGGCTGAAATTCTTCTTTAGTTTTGAAAATCAACCCTGTAATCTGTACAACCGCCTGGCGCGGATGTATTCAGAATTGTACAACCAACTGGCTCGGATGTATATAAAATTGCCCATATTCCTGGCTTAAAGAACAAAAAATACATGTGCACAACTGACTTGTTCGAATATATACAGTATACAACCAACAGAGGATCGCAATTTATGGTTTTTAAAAGTTAGGTAAGCTTTGCAAATTTAAGGTGGCTTTAAAACGAAAAATATCTTCAATACAACAGGCTTATTTTTAAAGTCCTTTTGTGAATTATACAATTGCCAAACTTCAATTATTATTTACTTTACAATAAACGAAAACTAATGCACAACCGGCTGGCACACTCTTATTCGCTATGTTAGGAGCACTGTTAAAAGTAAAATGAGTGCTTAATTTTTTATTTCGAATCTCACAAACGATATAATTGTAATATTTAATTGACAAATTTATAGCTAATTATGATTTTATTTTTAAATGTACAATTGAATGACAAGAAATTTAATTATTACTTATTAATAATTTACTTTTATGTATGTAAACAGTAATGAAACGTAACTCTTACTTATGACCAAGTAATTTCTGAAAAGCAATTATAAATACTAAATGTGTATTTATTTACATTTAACATTCCCAACAGTAATAATTTTATACATTTACATTTTAAGAGACATACAATAGATATTGAACTACTTAAATTTGGTCTGTTAAGTATTTAGAGAAATTACAACTTATACTCATAAGAAGATTTTTTCAATTAATATATGCATTTATTTAAAATTTGAATAAAATTTTGAATTCCTCGTTAAAGAAAAATAATCGTTGCCAATTTTTTTCCAAACATAAAAAAATTGGCAATGTTTCGCAGGGAAAATTAATTTAGAAAATTTGTGAAGATGAATTTTGCGTTATAATTTATCATATAAAAACAATTAATAGAATTTTTCGCCAAAATTCGGTCAAATTCAGTGGAAACTAGAACGCTTGGTACTATTCCACTTCCTCTCCTTTAGATATTTCACGAAAACGATGTTTATGGCGACATTATATACAAAAATTAACTTCTAGTAAATTTTTCTTTGAAATTCTAACATCGGTGAAAGATTTTGTGGATTTCGCTTCCGTGCACCACGCATGTGGATTTCAAGATATATTTCTTCAGTGCTTTCGTTTTCTCTATACTGCGTTGCTATTTTAGACATTTTACTTTTTACGTGCGCATTACTGTTTTAGAAAGGACAAAGGTATATTTGAGATTCACATTTAAAAGCTAGAACCATAAAGTCATTTGGTAGCGGAAGGCATAAATGT
Organism: Latrodectus elegans; assembly: GCA_030067965.1. Lineage (NCBI taxonomy): Eukaryota > Metazoa > Arthropoda > Arachnida > Araneae > Theridiidae > Latrodectus > Latrodectus elegans. The sequence continues at coordinate 62,751,685 of CM057818.1, read as the reverse complement.
TTCAAATTTAATATTTTTCAGCACCATGATTTCCATAGATCTATTGTGTCGCCCCTTACGCTATCTCTCTCTCTCCCTATATATATATATATATATATATATATATATATATATATATATATATATATATATATATATATATATATATATATATATATATATTCTTATTGCTTAACTCGTTGATCAATCTCGCTTATTTATATTATTTCTGATAAAATTAGGAAATGAACTGGTCTTAGAACCCTGTTACCAGGTAGCAAGTGGTTATATTTTGTTTGGTATCGGTTCCACCATTTTGTCGTTCAAATGGAATAAAATCAAAACTTTGCCTTTTTTTTTTTTAACTGCGATGGTGGAATCGTTTGATCAGAAACTTCAAAATACTATTTTCCTTTGAGTATAAAATGATATTTACACTCACTAGACTTCATAAGTAATGAATCACATTCGCAAATAATCAAAGGTTGTCTCAAATTTTTCATCATTTATTTTTTTTTCTTATACACATACACGTAAAAATCTAATTTAGTTCCAATATATATAAAATTTTATTCAATTTATTTATCGCCATTATATGATTATCCATAATGGATATTTTTTATATTAAATGGTTCTCTTGAAAGGATATTTTTCCAGGACTGTTAAGAGTTCATCGACAAAATTGTTTCCTTTAATCCTTCTGCATGTAATAAAATTTTCAAATTTAAGGATTGTTTTAGAGCAAAATATTGAACTCACAATTTTTTTACGATAAAAATTATCATTTCTTTATGAATTGAAGTTAAAGTATATACCATTCATCATTCATTCGATCTCTTTTTTTCCTTTAGTAACAATATGATTTTGTTTCAAACCAACTGGAACCAAACTTTTTCGCTAATAATTAGAATCTAGCGAAATTGTTAAGTCAGAATAATTTTTTCTTTATCAAATAAATTACATTTTTATTGAAATGTATTGCATCATACTTATCTTTCGAATTGTATTACATGTTATCTTTTTATCTAATAGTACTGCTTCACATGAAAAATTACCACTTATTTCCTGAAACCGAACTTAATAAATATCGTAGTAATTAAAAAAAAATATTTATTTTTACCCCATTTCATTAACGTCTAATAAACAAGATTTAAGAAATTCGCAATGTGTGTGTGTATGTGTGTGTGTGTGCGCTTTATACAATCTGCATATGGAGACTTAGGCTCCACTTTTAAGCTTTTTTTGATTTCACAATTTTAGCCGTGAATTAAAGTTACAGAACGTGATCTTTCATATAATCAGTCGTAAGCGCTTTTCCAATATTTGTGGTTCGAATGACTCTTTTCTTTGTTCTACTGGACTTTTTCACTATACAATACGAATTCGCTCACTGTCGGACAAGATTAAGCCGATTATAACTTCTACATAAAATTCGAATTATTATATCTTCAACTAAGCATTCAGCATAACGTATAAAAAAAGATGAGTTATGCTGAATGTTTTGTTTTCGATACCAGATACCGTTCCAATACGCATCGAAGTTTAAAAAATAATCTTTAACATAATTCATATTGCTTTTCAAATTAAAAAAAAATTAAGAATATTTTATTGTGTAAGAATGTAAATAGAGCTTAAAAAATACCAAACTGAACTTGAACAAGTATATAGTCTACGGTTTCGGAATTTGGGGTATTCAATTTATAATGAGAACGTATATTTACAGAGGAATATTGCATAACTATTATTATAAAAAAGAACAATAAATTCTTTTTTATAATAATAATTTAAAAAGTATTTTTCATTGAAAAAAATTTTGCGCAGAGAATTTCATATTATAAAATATGAAGCAGCACTTCAAATTTACTCATAACATTATAAATAGAAAGTTAATTTTATCAAATTTGAATAGAAAATGCTAAACATAATTATCTATATAAATAATTCTTTACCCATACTAAGTAAAAATAACATGCCTAAAGAACACATGAGCTCCTTTTTGATGACAAAATACACAACTTGCATTCATCAGGTCATGTGTAAGTTTATCGGATGAGCTGTTGAATGAATGAAGATGGCAATAGTATACAAATAAGTAATAAATTCTACAATGTCCATTGGATGATTTTCTTATTTTCCAAACAAAACAATTTTCTAAACGTCAAGGCATAATAGAAAGGGAAAACTGATTTTAAAGTCATGTTAAGACCGGAACAACCATTTGTTTTTGATTGGCAGATGGAAAGTTGCTTATTATATTTTTAATGTGTATAAATCGGTCAAAAGATGTGGGTGCCGGTACCCTTTCGAATTTTGACTGCATCGCCAGTCACCAATTTAATTTTAACCATTACAAAAAATAAAATCAAAAGAATCCGTTCAATATACCAGCGTTTTGGACTTTTATGTAATTATCCTGAGGGAATCATTCAAGTCTTCAGTAATTGTGTATCTTTAAAATTCGTTTTACTCGAGAATTTAAAACATACCAATCGAAAGAAAAAAATAAAGGGGATTTCAATTATAAAACGCAGTTTTCAAAACAGCAATATTTACACTGAGAAATTCTTAACGCAAAGAATCATTTTTCTGGTGGAAATGAAGTAATATTGATTGAATATTTTTCGGGTCTCATATTTATCGTTTGATTCGAATGTGTATTAAAACTTGACAATTGCTAGTATCTTAAAGAATATTGTAGTGGAAGTTAAACTCACTTTCGTATTGAAAACAAATTCAAGAACTCAATGTTCACCCAGATAAATTGAACGGCGACAGATTTATGTCATTTATGAGATATCCTACAAAATAACAGGATATTAGTTTAATATTTTCCGTTACATTGTATTAATTTAAATGCATCAACCGATTTTGCAAAATTCAATTACATAGAAACGGAATTTAAAAATACAAAACATGCAAATATTAATTTCCTGTATAAGGAATAGCATTGCTTAAAAAAATTTTTTAGTACGCAAGCCCCCAAGAAAATGCTGGATCGTGTTTGAGTTCGAAACCATTGCTCATCTGATGGTATAGTAGAAGTCGTTTGCATTAGCTTTGAAGTAGAAAAATAAACCTATGAAACATATTTTATAAATTTTATATAATACGTAAATTAATACGTTTTTATTTGGGAGAAGCCTCCCTATGGCAATCTTTTTGCCGTTTGTACAATCAATTGGTTTTATTCATTTTATTCTATATTAAATCAGACAAAGTGAATTATGTTTTAATTTACTATACCATGGGTTCCTAAACTTTTTTTTCTCGTGGACCACTTTCAAAGTTTTTATATTTTCGGTAGATCCCCTGATGCTGCATTTCCATTGTATTCCCAAAACTTCTAAAATATTATAACCCTAAATAGAGGTGTTAAGAAAAAAAAGTAGCACATTTTCTTGTATCCTTTTTATTAAAATAATTTTTGTGGTTATACAAAATTGTGGTTCTACAAATGTGGTTATTTCAAGGAGAATGACGAGTAAAATTAAGTATGTTATAAACACACACATTATATATTCTTTTATTAAGATATTTCAAATACTTTTTAAACCATATATTGCATTAGTCCAGACTGAAAAATACAACGAAATACGTGTTTATTAAAACGAACGAATTCGTTAATTGAAAGTCAATGTATTGTTATATGGAATTTTGCGAAAATATAAGCCAACACATTTGCATTAACATTTCTATAATATATATGGCGTCACTTTTCACCTGCACCCTGCAAATCTTTGTTTTAAAATGATGGCTATTTTTTTTAAATTTATTTATTTTAAAACTTATTCCACATCCTTTTCTTTGTATATTAAACAATATTGAACCCATAGAATTTGAGAGTAAAAGTTCACATAAGCTATTAAATTACTAACGCATTAACGATTTCATCCTATCTCCATAAACAAAAACTAAAAAATTAACAAGAAAAAATTATTGAGAAAATTAAATGATTAGTTTAATTTTTTTTATTTTTAGGGTAAAATTTTTACTTTAGATTTAATTTTATTTGATCCTAAAGTGGATACCAAATTACTAGAAATGATCTCGCATCGAGTGGTAATCAAACTGAAAAAATATTTTAACAGAAAGACAGATTTCAGTTGCTTGGCGAGCAACTATTTATTCTTTTTAATTCGACTGAGATTTACTTTCTTAAAAGGACCAGTGCAAACATCTCTATCCGAAACAAAGCTTGAGCATGCGATCTCTCAAATTGAAAGACAGAGCTATAATTTGGAATTCGCCATCAATTTTCATCGAATCCATAAATACACAGGGAAATCTGCACAGGTGAGTTCATGTTGTTGTTCAATATCGACGAATGTGAAAAGGAAATGGATAAATAGTATAATTCCTAATCATTCAAAGACTCGTTTAAGGAATTAAACTTGTTCAAAATCTATTGGAAAATGTGATAATTCATTAGCGATAAGCCCCAATATTAATTAAATAAATAGATGTAATCCTGTAAAACATAAAGGAAGAAAATTTATTATAAATTCTCTTTTTTTACCGAAACATACTTTAAGAAAACACACGTATTCTTTTTTAAAATTATTAAAACTTTTTAACAATATCAAAGCTATATAATTTAATCAAATATTTGAATTAAGGTTAACAAAGTTTCCTAGAGTAATAATCAATAACTTTACGTTACAATATGTAAAAACAATGATTTAAATACGCAAGACAATATAAACTTATTTAACTAATATATTTAGGAAGAGATATCAATCCATTAAAATATTTGAAGCACACAGTATTTAGACGTGACAAAAAATTATCAAGTTAGTGTTTGCTGTGTTAGAATTTTAAACGCTTAAAAAAAAGGATATAACATTAAATAGATAGAAAACTAAGCAACCAGAAGGAAATTTTAAAGGCAATTTTTCATTGCTCTAAGCAGATTTAGTTTTAGGATTACATTGTAGTTTCTCATCAAAATGATTTTAACAAGATCATATTCAAGTAGTATTACAATGTAATTTTGGAATCAAACATAAGAAATTAGCAGAGAAAAAAGTAATTATAACAATTTCATAACATTCACTAGAGAAATAAATGTCAGATTAATACAATAATTTCAGTAAATATTTTGGATTATTTAACAAAAACGTTCGGTTATTCTTGACCGCACATTTATTTTTTGACATTAATTATGTATATATATATATATATATATATATATATATATATATATATATATATATATATTAACTTATGCTTCAGAGACTTGGGCCATGACACAGAAACATGAATACCGTTTGGCTATTTTTGAAAGGAAAATTTTGAGAAACATCTATGGTGGAGTGGAGACAGATGGGGTATAGCGTAGAAGGTATAACCATGAATTATACAAAAGTTTTAAGGACAATGATGTTGTCAAATACATTAAAATACAAAGGATGAGAAGGGCTGGCCATGTTATTCGTATGCCAACTGAACGCACCCCTAAAAAAAATCTTTCTTGCAAGGCCAATGGGAAAGCGTTCCAGAGGTAGGCCCAAAATCAGATGGATTGATTGTCTTGATAGGGACTTTAACACTACATCTAACTGGAACATCTAATTGGAAAAGTGTGGCTGAGTACAGGCCAAAATGGAATAAGCTCGTTGAGAAGGCCAGGACCCACACAGAGTTGTAGTGCCATTGTTGATATATATATATATATATATATATATATATATATATATATATATATATATATATATATATATATATATATATAAAAAATTCGTGATTTTTGCGATCAAAAATTCTACATGAAATAAAATAATAACATATGTACGCGATGATTATTGAAATCGCGTTTATAAAAATCATACAGAAATGAGTAACAATGGCTTCTGTAAAGAAAGATTATTTAGTAAACAATTATTAAATTCATTATTCAGCATTCTATAACTTTGAGAAAAAGTTAACATAATACGACGAAACTTGATATCTCAGCAACTGAGCAATAATTTAAAGCGCTCAACATCTGTCGCTATTGTTTTCCATGAGAGTATTCATAAATAGGACTTCGGTCGAATATCATGGTGAATAAAAAATAAAACTTTCCCCCCACACACAGCTGTGTAAAAGCAATCAGCTGCACCCATAAAACACAAACGAATATCTTCCCTTAATTAACAGATGGCAGCTGTTGCAGTGTTTTTTCAATCATGAAATGAGGCGAGGCATGTATATCTCAACTCAGAAATTTTCATTCCATATTCAGCTATCATCTATTGTCGTTTAAAAATAAATGATGTTTTTTCTATTCAGTTCAAAGTATGTGTCACGATGCCGCTCAAGTACCCTATCATTATGCCATAGTGATTGACCACGAAATAAATGTTTTGACACGGGCAACGGATAAGCTTAACAGTTAATTGCCGCCGTTTAAAAATTATAAGATAGTATATTATGATTCTCCAAGCATTCAGCATCATTGAAGAATTCATTCCACCACCCCAAAGTTAAAGAACAAGAGACAAATGGTGCACATTTGCTTTGTTTATATATTTCTATTGAAGTAGACAAAAGAGAGAGAGTTCTTGACCTTGCCATGAATGAATACAGATTACTATGAAGAGTTTCACAGAAGGAAAACTGGGCAAATGCCGAAGTATATTACAGCAATATTCAGCTAACTAACTAATCAGACTAATTCAAGTGGAAATTACTGCTAAAAGTGAATAATGAAACATTAGAGAAAATCCATATCTGAGATAAAAATCGAACAAAATGTCAAACATCAATTATAAATATTATCTTTTTCAGCCTTTTTTGCATTAATTATTAATGCTCAGTATTAACTTCATTCACACATAAACGATTATAGTTTTTTTTTTTTTTTTTCAAATGTTACTTTAGAAGTAAAATATTTTGCAAGCACTGTGGCATCGTACACACAAATTTAAGTGCCCTATTGCCGCAAAAACCGGTCTTGGAGATTCCGATAATCAGAGACAAAGAAAGAAATGACATTAAGGGCTGACGATGACATTATTATTGTCTTTTAATTTCCGTGCCATATTGAACACGAGTTGAAATGTTACGCATATGGAGAAACTTATTAAAATATTTCACATTGTATCTAGACCTTCACTTTTTGTACATTTCGATAATTCTGAAGTATAATTTATCTTCATTTGAAATTTATTTTTAATTTTTTTTAACTATTTTTAAGGTTTCAATTTTTTGTCTTAATTTTTTTTTGTTTCCAGTAGTTTCCAGTGCGTGTGTTCTCAATTATCGAAATTAACCTTTTGTGATTTTGTTATCTTCCTGTTAAGAAAATATATGTTTTTTTTTTCAATGGTCGGGGTATACCGGGATGAATTGTCCCCTTATACCCAAGGAACCAGCCAGAAACAGCGACGTCTTTGCCACCAAGGCGTTGCCCCGGTTGCACCACAGGGGGTGGGTCACCATCGCACCCTCACACATGCCATAGGGACCAGTTTATAGAGAAGGCACGATTCATACCTCATTCACACACAAGGAAAGGACGAAGACAGGACAGAAAGAGAAAGTACATCCATGCTTGAACCGGGAGTCAGGCACGCTGACCACTAGACAAGTTGGCCGGCCAGAAAATAAATGTTAAATGGAGATAGAAGGGACATTTTTCACACTTTACAAAAAAAAAACTGGGTTGCTGAGTGCAGAAAATTTCGCCGAGAAGAATCTAAATTTTTCTAAAGTGGTACCGTGCGAATTCTGCGGTAATTTTTACGATAAAATGGATAGGCTTATAAAATTTACTGAAACGATAGACTTTTTCCAAGTAATAGACTTTTAAATGTCATTAACTTAAGAAAATTTTAAATGAACTCTTCAATATATATATATATATATATATATATATATGTATGTATGTATGTATATGTATATATATATATATTTCATAATTCACCAATTCCATAATTTGCAATATTTGTTTTATAAAAAAAAATATTAAAACTTATTGGATTTTTATTTTATACTTAATTATAGGCTTTTGTATGTTGACTTGGATGCAGAATAAATTTGAACATTTCAACAAAACCTAGTAAATGGCGTATTTATAAACTCTTATAAGATATATATATATATATATATATATATATATATATATATATATATATATATATATATATATATATATATATATATATATATATATAATAAATTACTACATTTTTCTGCATGATTAATTTGTTTTGCCCCTGAAAATAAATCTCGAAACAAGCTTCAGAGTCATCTAGAACAGATGTTTTAGCGACAGTTACACCAAAAGTAAATAATTCCCAACTCAGTGACAGTGAATTTAAAACTCTAAACCGACTATCTCGAATTAAATCCGGCAACAAATTCTGCGCTTTTACCGGCTATCCTGAGTCCCTTGGCAGGGGCACTGCAAAGCTTTAAGTTCACCCTCCAGAATTGACGGATTGCCGCGAAAACGTGGCTTAGGAACTCATTTACTTGTCGGTTACGGTCGACCTAACCAATGCCAGTGCAAATCGCAAGTGTTGCGAGATGTATTCATGCAGTTTTCAGGAAGTAACAGATTTATAATTACGTTTTACTATTCTATATTTATTGTATTTAGATTTTCACGGTTAAAGATCGTCTAATTATTGCAATTAAGTATCAAAATATATATATTTTTTACTTTAAGTAGAGTATGAAACAGATATCACTTAACCGTAATAGGGATTATCCCCTCCTCCGCTTCCTAATTTTAGAAAGCATGTTTCGACGCAGATTTTTCCCGCATATGTGGTCAGTTTGCCTTTCTGAAACTTTATGTCCGTAAATCTCAGGGCTAGGGAAAAAGAATGCTTAGCTCAAATGCTTCTGAAATCTAACACGTGAAATACCTTTTGGTGACGTCATCCAGCATTGAGGTACTTCGTAACATTGATGCTCCGCGATGCTGTGAAGAAATGTTATTTTATTTACTTTTAAAAGTTTAGCTTTCTTTTTTAATCAAAGTAAAAAGAAAATATACAGTTGCATAAAAATTAACCAATTTTCATATTATTAGGTCTACCGAAAAGTTCTGTCTACTTTTGAAATAAAGCAAAATAAAAAAAAATTTCATCAATAAATTTTATTAAATAATATAATTTCCATCACTATTAATGACTTCTTGTTAGCGAAAGGGCAATTTGTATACTCCATGTTTGAAAAATGGTTCATCATTTGATGCGAAAAATTGAAACACTGTTTGATTGTTATCCTCATTTTTGGCCCTTCAAAAAATTCTGTGAGGACAAAAACAGGTGAGAGTTGGAGGACGATAAGCTCGAAAAATGAGATGTATTGAATAGAATTTCCCAGCCCAGTTTTGCAATTTTTTGACAAACTCTTTTCTTGGTCTCTTTCTTGAACTGCTCTTTCTTAGGACATTGTTGTTCCCTTTAAAATATTAGTTTTTAACAATACTTTTACGAATTGAGCTTTACGTTCACTCTTTAATTCTCATAATGTATTTCAAATGTCCCAGCATACACACGACATTCTCTTATTCAAAATCAAATTTGTCCTAGAGTTGAAAAGACTAAGTTTTCCTCATAATATACCCTTTTCCTTACAATGTTTTCGTAAGTAATCAATCCATTTTTCATTTCCAATTATCATCCGGTTCAAGAAGGACTCGATTTTGTTCCGAATAAGCTGAGATAGGCATATGGTGACTTGATCATCAAAATTCTTCTGACCTAATTCATGTGACGCCCATTTTGAATATTTCCACACCAATCCCATCTTACAAATAAGGTACCAAATAATTTGGTGAGCTGAATTAAGCTTTCTGGGATATAGAATGTTGTCAAAAAAGGATCTTTCTGTTTCTATGATTTTAACAACAACTCCATCGATCAATGGACTGTTATACCCAATATTATTTATTAAATGATAGAAAATCATATTCTCAATATTCAAAATAAATTAGTATCAAATGTATTGAAAAAATACACTTATTTTATTTTTCATTTAACTTGATTTGATTTGATGAGATTTGTTTCTTTTTTCACGAGCCTTAATGAGAAGACAAAACAATTGCTTTTCAACCCACATACTTCACTTTCATAAACATTGAATGTTTATGAAATTGAAGAAATGTAAACAAATAAAAAAAAACAGTGAACATTCTAACCGGATAAAAATATCGAACTTCTGACCTGTTTTATCAGGAAAAATATATATAGTTTTATTAGTTTTGCAATAAATATTCTTTCTTTATATAATATTAGTATCCAAATATTTTAATCAAAATTCAGGAAAAATTCCGTACATTTGGCTTTTAGTTTCTACCTAGAATTTTTGTAGGAACGGACAATCTACTTGCTGAAATTAAAACAAACTCTATGTGGACTGATCAGGCACCTCGACATTGTTTCTCGATTGATATAAGGAAAGAAGGGAACAGCGGTTATGTGGCTCGCGACATTGCGAGGACTTTTATGCACAAGGGCTGAAATGTATTACTTTTTGTAAATTAGTGAACTTAAATAATTAATTGTGCAAATCAGTGAGCAAATATTTCGTAGGAATAAAATAATCCACCAATAAGCTAAAACGTCACAATTTATTTTCATGAATTGATCAACTGTTTGTTACAGAGCACATTTTCCTCCGGTGCACTTGGCGCTAAGTTTCTTTCTCTGTTCCATTCATTCCCTCGGCATATTTCTATTTCCTCAAAGTAAATCAAGAAACTGACAACTACGTTCAGATAATCATTGAATAAACAATACTCATTTTAGGAGTCAATGTTTCTAATCTAATTAAAAGAAAATATGCTCGCCTGACGACCAGACAATTACCATATATAATATGATAAGATACAATTTAAAATTAAAATTTATTCTTGTTTTGATCAACTAAATTAGTTTTCGTTTTGTGAAACTTTTATATTTATCATTTATTAGAACATACAAAATCGATAATGTATTAGAGGTATAACATATTTCTTCCAAATTTTGAAACCAATGACTTAAATTTCCAATTATTACAAATCTACGAGTAGATATCTGGGAAAACTCAGAAATGAAGAAAATTAAAGGAAAGGTCTCAAAAAATAAAAATAAAAATGTGATACATTTAAGACAAAAATATTGACAAGAAAATATTTTTCATCACGCATTTAATGAATGATAACAATAAATTTTCCGGATACTTTAAGAGATACAACAACCACTGCAAAACTGTATGAACCTATTATTACGTTTTTTTTGTAGATTTGGGGATTTAATGGAAAGATTTCTCATTAATAACGAATCGCATTTACAAGTCACTAGTGAAGAAACCCTGAAAACATCCAAACATCCTCTTCTGAAAGATGTTATCAACATCGTATCTTCTGTTGTTCCCATAAAATTGGGATCGAACTCCAAATCTTTCATTCGAAGAAATATATTCCACTATTGCGTCATCGACAATAGTTGAAACAATCAAGAATAATGTAATAAGATTTTTAATTTTTACTTTCTGGATTATGGAGTGCAATTCATGTATTGGCATGTTAGAAACGCAATTGTCGATATATACACGCAGAAAATAGTTGCACATTTACTATAAGCTATTTAATAGATGAAGGGTTCGAACTTCATTTTGAAGAACGACGTACAATCCTTGATCAATTACACCCTAATTATTTTTTTTACAAAATGAATGACATCAAAATATTATAAGTATGTTGAAGAAAAACGCAAAAATTATTTTTTATCTGCTCATTAAAGAATCAATAAGAATATTTACACGGTAATTGGAATTTTAGAAGAAAAATATTTCAAATTCATATGACTGAATAAAACCTTAAATACTTCGGCATTATTAATCCATCATATGACATTCAATCAAAATTGTTTGGTTGATTAAGTATTTTGCTATCAGAACTATTATCCGGTATGATGACTCTATTTTTTGGCATTAAAATTCATCGAATTTACCTTTACAACGTACAAAACACTGTTTTTTTTTTTTTTTTTTTTTTTTTTTTTTAAGGGCAGGAAATAGAAACTTGCACCTATTTTGCTGGGAACTTGGAAATATTTGATTTTTATTTCATGTGAATTCTCTCTCTCCCTCTCTCTCTTCATTGTAAAATATAATGAGAATAAACTATAAGAGCATGTAGAGTGACGTTTTGATTTCAATGAGATTGTGAAATGTTTACTTCAAATTTATTCCTATTTTATAAATCTAATATAACTTACGAAAGAATAAAATGGAGTTTTATGGTGACAATCTTTTACTGTTAGAGAGCTATTATTTTGCTAGAATTTTTAGCAGCAATGTCAGTGTTGTATTTACCATCAATGAGTGCCTGCCTTCACAAACACTTTAAATAATATTTTCGATAAAATTGAACGGTTAAAGAGGAATTTGTACATGCATACACAGATGGCTCTTTTGACAAAACCATCACACACGGGGGTGAATGTGTTTTTAACTATTTCGGTATGGTGCGTCTCACCAGGGCAAATATGGTGCGGGGAACATAACTTCTAACTTCATCTGTGAGTTGAGGACAATTCTGGAGGCACTTGATATCTATAAGGCCCTTCCCACTTCCAACCAGGCAAGAGGCCTAGTAATATTTTGCGACTCAAAGGCCGCCCTCCAAGCAATTCTAAAAGGATATTCTTCAAACACCTAAGAAATGATTTCAGATCTTCAGACTGTAAACATGACCTGTATCCTCCAGTGGATTCCTGCACACGTCGACATAGAAGATAATGAAACTGCGAGTAAATTGGCCAAGGAGGGCAGAGACCTCAACACTAGCTGCAGTGATGTTTCTCTTCAGGATGCGAATATAGTGGCCAGATACAAACTTAGAGAAAAATCCATTCAGGCCAAACATCTCTCTGAAATAACTGCGAACTCATTTACTATTAAAACCATAACTAGTCTGAGAACCGGACATCACAGGAGTATGAAGATCGATGGAGAGGGCAAAAAGATCTATAGAAATTGGGATTATTGTCCTGATGCAAAGCTACTCACATCTATGAGTGTCCTGCTAGGAGCGCCAGCCTGAGAAAGATCGGAGTGCTGCCGACTATGATATATTCCTATGGATACAATATCAAGCAAGTCGCTGAGGAAATTTTCAAAATTCACGGACACATAGCTCAACTCTCATGGACACGACAAAAAGAAAAAGAAAAAATTGAACGGCTCATATCAAAGTAATATTTTAGACAAAAATACAACTTTTCGAATTTAAACAAGAAAATTTGTTTGGTAAATTTCTATTTTAATGTATTTAACGTCAATAAATTGAAGACTTTTTCGGTAGCAAAAATCGCATTCAATTCATGAGATTTTGGTTAAAATGCTGCGCTTTGGAAATTAGTTGCTGAAGCAATATTTGGATAATTTTTCAATAATGTCTGAAGTTTAGAAAGTAGACACATTATTTACTTATTTAAATTATTGAATTAATGTATTTTTTTTATGTCGTCCAATAAATTTAGGGTGAAAACACGTGATTTTCATCGTAAGATTGGGAAGTATCTGGTATGAAAATCAAGTTATATAATCGGATATATTTTAGTAAGAACTTTCATTTGCATCAAAATAAACGTGAATATGAAAAACGGACACAAAGACATTCGCAGTATACGAAATTAACAGTTAAGCCGTGTACTGGATAATTTGGGAGGGATTTAATTTCAAAATAATTTAATCAGTTTTTTGTTTCCAATGATGATACGTACAACTTAAATGGGTTATTTTCCAAAAGTTTCGATATTGGATGATGAAGGGTGTCAAGGTATTGTCAAGCCAAGATTTATAAGCTGGCTTCTATTAGAAGAGCTCATTAACTTAACGATGATCGAAGGATTTTTAACACAGCTATTATGTCAACATATGATGGGAAATTTTAAGGATATTTGTCAACATACCAAGATAGAATTTTAAGAATATTCAGTGAGATCTATAAAAGGCTTTAAAAATCATATGAAAATAATAATTAAATTTATTGATAAAAAATAAGGCTGGCAGGTTTAATGGCATGCTACTCATGCCATTAAACCTGCCGGCCTTACTTCCAACATTTAATCAAGGATCTGTAAAGAATCTGCATTTTTTGCAGAAATAGATGACAGTTTTTTTATTTTTAAAAGGGGTAAATATTTAGTTTTTTATCTCTCTCCTATCAATATTAAAATTTCAACAGTCTTAAGCTAAAGGACAGGCAACCTGCAACCGTTAAACGCTTTAAATGAAGTAAACGACCCAAACAAATAAAAGCGAAGTAACATTGGAAGAAGTGGTTTTTTGCACAAAAAGTGCTCTCACAAAACAGACATCTGTTAACAATAACTACCGGTTCAAATCACTCACACATATAATAAATATATAAAAATATTTATTATAATTATTCGCATTAAATTAAAAGTATAATGATAGGGTACATAAATTTATTGAGACAAAATAAAGAACATACTATAATAAAATGTTTTGCATTTTACCAAAAGCTGTTTTCTGAAAATAGTTAAGTTTACAGCTACAGTTAAGATTCAATTTATTATAGTAAAAATAAAATTGCAATGATAATAGTAAACATGTTGATTAAGGAAAGTAATATAATATGCAGTTCCTTATGTTTTTTATCAATTATATCATAAATAAATATTTCAAGTCATATCATTTTATAAAATTATTAGAGTTAACTTAAGTAGTATGCATAAATTAATCATAATGATATTTATATTTTTCTATATAATACACTTGATAAATCAAATTAAACTAATGACAAATGATTAGTGTTTTTTTTTTTTTTAATTCTTTGTTTGAAATATTTGTTGCTTGGATTGGGATGTGAATTATCAAACTGAAACTTTTTTGTGAGTCAATCACTCTCAACTTTTATTTAAAAGATCAGACTAAAGTTTCTAACAAATGCACATGAACTAAATTTTTTACTGCATAAAAAATAATAAAGCCATCTTTACAATTTTTCCATAATTATCTTATGTATACATATTTATTTATATTATTCTGAATTTAGTTAAGAAATTTTAATAGCAAAATTTTTTATTTCTAAATTGTTTTATTTCCTGACATAGAAAACGTACAATATATTAAGTAATATCAAAGTAAAATTGGATTTGATAGAAATACAAATGATTATAATTATATATATTATTTTTTTAATTAATCAAAGTTTTGAAAAACTTAAATTTTTGGAAAAAAAAAGTTTTGAAAAAAATTTCATGTGAATAATCTTCAGCATTTTAAAACATAAATTAACAAATATTCTGATACATGATGAACATATTGTGATATAATAAATTTACAAATATTTTTTAAGGATAATTTATCTTTTAAGTGATTTTCTGTATTTTTTAGAACCGAAAATAATAAATACATTTGCAAAGTAAGTTTAAATACAACAAACTTTTAAACATTACTTAATTGATTTCAAAGTAAAAATATAATAATTTTGAAGTACGAAATCAATATTCCTCAACATCACAAAAACATTTGCACAACAGTATGAAATCAAGGAACACAGAATCTATGAATATTGCTGAATTCACTTATTTTATTTGAAAAGTTTAAGATTTCTAGAGTTATTTTAAAACGGTACTGAAACAGAGAATGATGGGGGATCCATCTCATTTAATCAATAATCTCATATTACAAAATTTCGAAGATGTGGTTTAATTATATTTTATTGCTTAAATTCAAAAATTCAGCCTTCAGAAAATTTAATTCTTTAAAGATTTAATTAATTTTAACTTATTCTTAAATAAAAAATAAACAGATACTTAAAGATTATTAAGTAAAGTTTATTTATAAGAAAGAATTACAAATGCTTAAAAATGTAAAAGAAAATAGCTAACTATCAAATGCACAAATATAAATCAAAATGCGAATAAAAATTAATAGGTATAACAGCTTTTCTTAAGTAAATGTCTGAACTACTCAAGAAATTTATTGAGTGAAGTTCAGCTTTATCGTTGCATGAGCTCACGGGTCTGATTACACATCAGGGACCCCGTGGAGTGAGGCTCAAGTGTCGTTGCATGAGCTCACGGGTCTGATTACACATCAGGGACCCCATGGAGTGAGGCTCAAGTGTCGTTGCATGAGCTCACGGGTCTGATTCCACATCAGGGACCCCGTGGAGAGATGCTCAAGTGTCGGTGCATGAGCTCACGGGTCTGATTCCACATCAGGGACCCCGAGGAGTGATGCTCAAGTGTCGGTGCATGAGCTCACGGGTCTGATTCCACATCAGGGACCCCGAGGAGTGATGCTCAAGTGTCGGTGCATGAGCTCACGGGTCTGATTCCACATCAGAGACCCCGAGGAGTGAAGCTCAAGTGTCGCTGCATGAGCTCACGGGTCTGATTCCACATCAGGGATCCCGTGGAGTGAAGCTCAAGTGTCGCTGCATGAGCTCACGGGTCTGATTCCACATCAGGGACCACGAGAAATGAGGCTCAAGTGTCGGTGCATGAGCTCACGGGTCTGATTCCACATCAGGGACCCTGTGGAGTGAAGCTCATGTGTCGTTGCATGAGCTCACGGGTCTGATTCCACATCAGGGACCCCGTGGAGTGATGCTCAAGTGTCGGTGCATGAGCTCACGGGTCTGATTCCACATCAGGGACCCCGAGGAGTGAAGCTCAAGTGTCGTTGCATGAGCTCACGGGTCTGATTCCACATCAGGGACCCTGTGGAGTGATGCTCAAGTGTCGTTGCATGATCTCACGTGTCTGATTCCACACAGCTCTTTTAACCTGGGAAAAGGGAAGCTCCCTTGCCTGAACATTAACTAACTCAAAGAAGAATATATGCAACATATCCTGTAGCAGCATGCAAGTGTATGGTTAAATTCACCATATTATAAGTATAATGAAGTTTAAATTATAAAATTAGAAAACAATATTAAGTTGTTACTCTCTACTGACATTTCTCTTTATTTTCTATTATATTTACTTTTCCACATCATTTATAGTTTTCTATGCTTTATAAACATAAATTATATTTAGAAACTATTTTTCTTATAACATCATATAAGTAAGAATAAAAAATGACACACTCTGATGAATCAACGTTAATATCGCCAAAACTCATTCTGTAAACTGCTTATCTTAATGAATTTGATACGTAAAATTTCATTTTATATTGTTTTATGGATTGTACATAAAAGGATAATTCTTAAATGAATATTTGTTTTTATATTCTATTAAAGTTTTAATACTTTGTGTTTTTATGCCGTTAGTTCACATTAAAACAATTTACAACCAACAAAACAACCAAATCTATTATTTTTTCAAGTATAATCGTTTTTGAATATCACTTATATTTCATTGAAGTAACGTATGAAATATATATTAATGATAAAAATATTAATTTATATGTAGTTAATTTAGATAGTTTTTGAAACGTTTAAAGTAATTGAAATTATGTAGATATACGTAAAATATGGTGTTCACACACCTAAATCTACACACAATTACTAAAGCTTTTGCCAAACCTAAACACAGTTACTAAAGCTTTGAATTTTAAAATCAGTTACTACCACTTTCCATAAAACATATTGAATTTACAAATTGCAGTGCAAAATATAAGATAATATAATATTAATGAAATGAACTGCATCAACTATACAATAGAAAAGTTATATAAGTACGTTTTCAATTTAATAAATTACTAATCATTTCTATTTTAATCAGATACTAAATATGAGAAAAATATCTGCAAGAATCACAGCAAAATCATTTAGAAAAAAATATGCCAAAATAAGTGATCTTTGCATAAATTATTTACCACTTATTACAAATAAAGTTAATTAAAATATATAATTAATAAATTATTTTTGAATGAACGCTTGTGGATAATTCCAATTTAAGCAAATGAATTGCTTTATTGATGATCAAAACCAGTCTCCAAAATAAAAATTCATTTCTAAATGAAATTCTAACTGTAACTTCGTAATCTTGTTTTTCTAAAAAAGCTTTACATCAGTTGCATTATTTTCCCAACTGAAAAGTAACAAATTTTGCAAGCGAGTATAAAAAGTCAACATAAGTGTGACTTAGGAAAATATTATCTGAATTTTTAATTTTGAATCAAAACTAAACATGACAAGATTTTTCACTCAATAAATTCTTCTTGTGCTTGATTTAATAGCTACTCAGAAATGTTTACTTAATATATATGAACAATTATATAGAACAAGGCGCACACATATCATTTTCAAACATTATTGAAATCCAGCCTCAAGTTTCTAAATTTAAGGTAAGTTAAATAATCTAAAAATAAAATAATATATATATATATATATATTAACCTATAAATTGTAATGCAAATGTGAATATTAAAGATAACAGTTTGGAGACGGGTAAAAATTTGTGAAAAAGTCAAAGCTTATATTTAGTACAAATAGAAATGCAATAAAAAAAAAGATCTCGATATTTACTCCATTAGCCACTATCAATAAAAGACAGCAAATAGTGTAGTTGTTGCTATTCTCTGATTATCTATTTCCAATACTAGACCAACTCCAAAGATCAGGAAATCCAAAGACATAAGGGGCTTTGCAAAAGACTCTTCCAAATCAAAATTCAAGCAGCTGAAGATATGCTCAGGCAATGACTTTTCAGCTTACATTTTGTGCACAGACTAAGTCTTTTGACTTTAAACATATTTGAAACTCCTCGGGTGACCACTGGCGAAGAGTGAAAAGCAAGCTTGAACTGAAATCGTAGTAAAGGGAGATACTTACAGCTTCTGCAGTCCACAGAGACTTGGAGAACCGCAGACAAGCTAATGGTAGAAATTAATTATACTTTACCTAGATACTAAGTATAAGAAAAATATCTGCAAGAATCACAGCAAAATCATTTAGAAAAAAAATGTGCCAAAATAATTAATCTGTTAATAAATTATTAACCACTTATTAAGCAAAAGTTAATAAAAATATTTAATTAACAAATGATCTTTGAAAAAAATCAGGTGAAATTCTCTTTTAAGCAAATGAATTGCTTTATTGAAGATCAAAAGACGTCCTTTAAATAAAAATTCATTTCTTAAAGAAATTCTAATCGCGAATTAGAAATGAGTAAAACGAAATAATGAGAAATAATGAAAACAATTTCAATGTCAGTTTTTTTACAGCAAAAATTTGGTTAAGTTTGTTTGTTGTCACTTCATGGTCAATTTTATACACACAATTATTAATTAATCCATGTCAATTTAAATTGGATGCTGAACCACTACAAATATCTAATCCCTGGCGGGATTCGAAACCACGAACAGTTGAACCGAATGCAAGAGTGCTAACCATTTCACCATCTCTGTCTCTGTGCGTGAACATAGCAATATTTCTGTACAATATTACAAGAAGCGGAAATAATTAGTAATTGAAATTGTATTCGAAAACTAAGTAAAAATAAAATATATGTAATGTTACGACACGCATTTGTTAACAATATAGTTGACAATTCTGACATATTGAATACTTTTTCAGAATAAGAATCTTATACAAATTTAAAAAATTTCTATTTTTAACTTCATATTTCTCATTATTATGATAAAATGAAACAATGACTTAACTAAATTATTATCACACAGTTGAAAACTCAAAGGATTGCACTTTTAGGTTCAATTGAGGAAACTGACATAAAAAACAATGAAGCTGTATTAAAATTGCATATTTCCTAATAATTTTTAAACAAAATAAAAATTTAAAAATAATTTTATTTTAGGTTTCAGTTAGTTGTAAATTTTTAACGTCACATATTTAAGTAAATAGTAAGAGCAAATATATATATTCATTTTTAAATCATTTTAATTATTTTTCAAATCAATATTTCATTAAAAAGAATAACATTCGAACCAAATAATTAATTTTCTAACTACACAATGCTTTACATTTAATAACTAAAATTGATCGCTTTCACCGCGCTTTAATTTAATCTAGTTTTTTTTTTTTTTAATTCAACACCATAAAAATTTAGATTGTGATCATTCAGATGAATTCCGATGCTAAAAAATTCAGCCATTCCAAGCAGCTTTTTATCACAAAAGCTCAAAGATATTCAAAATATTAATTTATAAATATACATTAACAGTAATTTTAATATTTTCAGGTGAATACCTAAATTTAATAAAAAAACACAAGCAAATTAATTTAAAACTTTTAATTTTGAAACAAAAATAATACTCATGTTGCCTTTAAAATTTTACAATTAACTTTAACTAAAAATCAATATAAAAACCGTTAATAAAATTAATGGATCGCTAGTTTATTTCTTAGTCCAAATTAAAATTAATTTTTTAAACATTTTAAGCAGATTATACTTAAGAACGATGAAATATTTACTGAGAAATTACCCACATTGATCGATGCAAACAGCGAAAAAATTATTTTACTTTTTATACGTTTGAATTTCTATGTTCTGCATTGGTATAAGCCATTCCATGAATAATTTATTTAGTATTTAATGATTAATAAAAACCGTTAATAAAATTAATGGATCGCTAGTTTATTTCTTAGTCCACATCAAACATCTCTATCAAATTAGTGTTAATGACAGATTCTTTATTTTTATTTTATAGCTCCATACATAAAATAAGTTTGATGATAAAAAACCGTTAATTAAAGAGACGTTTAATGGCTGGTATATTTAATTTCATTTTCAATCCGATTTTTTATGCATCTAATTAAATTAATAAGAAATTAACTGCGATGAATTAATATCAAAATTTTAACTGTCAACTTAATATATTATTCTCAAAATGTAATTTATTTAGGACAAAAAAATTTAATAATTTTGTTAACTATAATAAAGAATTAAATATGTTGCGAACTAGAAAAAATACTTCAAATTAATAGTTGATTCATTTACTTATTTTTATGCCTATTATTTACTTCGTTTTTTACGGTATTCAATATTCGAATTCAATCAACTAAAATAACGGAATGATAACAAAATAACTAAACTATAAAAAAATATAAACTGGACACCATTATTTAGTACACAAAAACTATAAAAAGCATTAAAAACTTTTAAATACTACATTGTACATACTTTATTTTCCAATAATTATCACTAAAAAAAAAGGATTATCTTTTCTAAAAGTTAAGAAAAGAGCTTTAGTAGATGTGTTATAAATTATAGATAAAAATGTTACTGTAATTAAAATTTTATCAGTAAATAACGCTCAATTATTAGTATTTAAGATTATAATAATTAGTAATGAAAGCAATACACCACAGTTTTTGTAATTAACTGTAAATTTAGAAAAAAAATCTAATTTTTAAGTAAGGAACTCCCTTTTTACTTACGAAGTTCAGTCTGACGAAACAGCGTTCTTGAAAATCGCAGTTTCAGATGCCCACAATGTCCTCGGAAGAAATGGCGAAAACACCCATTCGACAATTACTGCGCATTAATACATTTCCTTTTTTGTTCTTCACAGCAGCCAATAAAAAGCTGTAAAAAAATGCTGATTTTGTCATTAGCTTTGCATTCAATGTTTGGGTGATAAAACGTTGTCTTTAGGGGTAAAAGTTTTTATACTAATTTAAAACTGAAAACAAAGGAGAATCGCGTTTCGAGTTAAAATATATATAAAGACAATAAATGAAAAAAAGAATATATTTCGTAATAAATAATGCAACACAGAGTATTTCACAATAATGGAAAAAAATATTCAGTATTTTATTTTAAAATTTAAATTTCTTCATTTTTTTACACTAAACGCTGCTTTAAAAATTACAGGACGTTATTGATACGAGTAGTTTGTTGCATTTTACCATATTTTCAGAATAAAAGGATATTTTACATTTAATAACTTTCACTGCAACAGTTATGGAGGAAATTTTTAAGAATAAAAAGTTTATTTTATTCTTTAGACGAAATAGTAAAATTATTTTCTCATTTTTGAGGTGCTTCGATTTTTAATACATCTTCAATTCTTTAATTTAACTTAGTATTACTTGGATTCTATGTAATTTGTGATAAAGTAAGAGTAAATTTTTTATAAAAGCATTTAAGTAAATGGTTGATAGATTATGGTCATCACGTTTGTAATTGCCTTCAAATTTGTAAATTTCCAATACATTTCAATGAAACTTTTTAAAGAAAAAAATGTCATTTGGAAAACTAATCCTCAAAATATAATTAAAAATGAACCACTTTTATATGAAATGAAGTTTGGATGTAAAGTAATTTTCTTAAATTCTCAGTGTCTGTCATTATAAATCTTTAATTTTTCCAATCATGGTAAATTAGTGTTGCTCAGTAAAATGCTTATGACGATATAACAATCAGTAGTTATACATCCAGAAGCAATCAATAGCTCAATGCAGATTTTCGAACACAACAAAAGCTAATCACGAAAGTTTATATAAACAGTGATAACACTGATGTGTTACTAATAGTAACTTCAAAATGATGTGTAACGTAATTTTTTCAATTTAACAATATATTTCTTTAGCTCAGAAGTTATAGAAACAAAAAATTGACTTAAACAATCTTTCGACAAAAATATTTTTTTTTAATTTTATGATTTAAAATAGGTTATAGACTGTTGACCAC
Source organism: Latrodectus elegans (assembly GCA_030067965.1). Lineage (NCBI taxonomy): Eukaryota > Metazoa > Arthropoda > Arachnida > Araneae > Theridiidae > Latrodectus > Latrodectus elegans. The sequence continues at coordinate 62,729,150 of CM057818.1, read as the reverse complement.
TTTCCAAATTGTTTGTAGAAACTAATTTTCTTTGCTAAGTGTTAGTTGGCAAAGAAAAAGAGAATTTTTTATTACTAAGCACTTGACACAGTTGACTCCAAAGCTAAGGCTAAATTGTTCTCAAATAGAGATACATTAAAGAACATTGATAGCAAAATAACAAGGCGTACTTTTTTGCCATCCGACTACATTTTAGTTATAAAAATTTCGTTATTTCCTTTTTTGTTTCCAGATTTTAACCATATGTTATAACCCCGAAAGAAATTAACATTAAGGGAATTTAAAGTTATTAAAAATGGGAAAAAATGAGATAAATATAAATGAATACATTCATGCGAGTATCTACAATGTGAACTCATATTTTAATCTTTTTTCACACTTATAAAGTTCTATATTTATAAACTGAACACACGATAAGCCATCCGAACCTACAGGTAAAAGTGTGTCCGAACCACTGAAAATATCCAGTTCAAAGTTAAAGGCATGCGCAATAATCGCTGAATAAAATAAAACCAATCATTTAACTAACGTTCATCATTGAAATTTTCTGGAGAACGGTATAAACGTATATATATATATATATATATATATATATATATATATATATATATATATATATATATATATATATATATATATATATATATATATATATATATATATATATATATATATATATATATATATATATATATATATATAAACCGAAGTAAAGGTAGTTATAAGAATAAGAATTATATTTTTAAAATACATATTTTTTTAAATGAAATCTAACTACTTTTTTAAATCAATAAGTACTGTCAAAAAAGAAACATAGTAATACCGCGAAAATGTGTTTTTATTAAAATACCTACTTAATAAATTACCATTTAATAATAATATTTAATTAATTACCATTGAATAATCATAATAAATTACAATTTAATAACTGCTGGCTACTTTTGTTCTGGGTTTCAATTTATATATTTAAAATCGAAGAATATAAATATCAATTAGCATTAGAAAGTAAAATTTTTCAAAATAGTTCTTTCTTTAAGGTATGAAATTATTACTCAAAAAGGGATAATATTATCATATATTATTATAATGCCATTCTTATCAAAGAAGTAATATTTTCACCTAACATAAAATTAGAGAGTGTTAGTTTCACACTGAACAAAGGGAAAAAACGCGCGATAGTTACGTTGCAAATATAATGTTGGCCTTTTAAAAATCATAATAAAATATAAAGATTATGAATTTTATTATAATCCTAATGTCAGTTGAAAATTAAATGTAAATTTATCGAGTTTCAGACAACGTTATATATAAATAGTTACAAGCGATTTGAAATACTATTTCCTTTCATTTGAACTGGGTTTGAAACATGGAATAAACATTTAGATTTCTTTTATTCGTTTCAGAAAAATGAAAACTAAAATTATTTTTAAATTAAAAAGTTGAAACTGTCAACATATGTTTATGTATTCCATGAATGGAAGTATTTTGGGGTGGACTAGCAAATATTTTAAATGAATCATATATGAGAACTCCTTTATTTATTAAACTAATTGTGTCTGGAAAGTAAGTGTTTATATTTCAATTGATTTAAAAAAAGAACTAATCAGCATTAGTAGCAGATGTAAACCCATTACATTCATCACTTTACTATTGAAATTGCACTATCAACACACACGACGCATGACTTTTTTTCAAGTTTCGTTGTATTGTAATAAAAGGTTCAGTTGCATTCATTAGATGCCTTAAAAATGTCGAACTGTTTACAGACCAACTGACATTTTATTAAGAAAATTTTTAAACTTCCTATAACTTTTATAAGTTACAAACAACACAATTCCGAAAATATTTTATTTCGACATAATTCACAAAATTAGCATTGATATTTCAAGATACAATAGAGGGATCAATGTTACGATTTGAAAATAAAAGAACAATATTTCTGTGTAAAATAATTTGAATCATAAATCTGCTGAAACACATTTTAATTAAAAAAAGAAGAAATTATATTTCCTAATAAAGATATATTTAAAAGTAATAATTCGAATTTTGGTTGCACAACTTATAAACGATTTCCTTAATTCAATCAAAAGTATTACTATTAATGATAGTTGTCCAATGCTTTTAATTTTTGTTCACATATACAGCATACATATGAGAAATAAGTTCGCATTGATTTAAAGTCTAAAACTAAAATAACAAGAAATAAAATATTGCGCAGAATATATGGGAAAAATTCCGTGAAGTACAATATAAACGTGATTATTACCATACAATAATATATACACAAAAACAAAAAAACTTTTATTTTTCATTTATCTTCCCACAATGTCAGGAATTTTTGTAGGAAAAGATAAACCTACGTAAACAGAAAGTAATTAATTAAAATATATTAGAATAGCATCCAATCCTGCTGATGATCATATTTATCTTTGACTTGTTAATTGTTTATTATTATTATATTTAGACACCTCCATAGTAGGTAACATAGCGGATAAAAGCTGTTGTGCTAAGTTTATATTGTATATGTATAGCATAAAGCGCGGTTGGGTATAAGTATGATATACTTACACCCAACCACATATGCACAAGAGATTTCTCGCCAAATATCCTGTCTTTTGTTTTAATTACAGTATTCCGATTTTTCTTCTGTTTTTGACCATTTGAATTTTTGTTGTTTTTTGGATTTTTTGTTATTGTTTCCAGATTTGATTTCTCACATTTTTACACTATTTTTGGGTAATATATACGGTTTTTTAAAGTAGCAACAGCGTTAAAATTGCTTGGCGATAAAACAAAGTAGCAAAGTTCATCAATGGAAGTTCGTCAATATCCTACTAGTTCCAGTGGTTATTTCTTTCGTTTCAGATGATATTATGACAACACAACTTTATTAAAATTCTTATTGGGTTTATGGCGTCAGATAACGTTTTATCTGCGTCACATCGTATTGAGGAGGCGCTATAAATCCGACGTCGTCGAAGCAGAAAACAAGGTGATGTTCGCCACCGAATGTCTGAAAATAGTGTCGAAGCTCGTTTTGTTAATAAAATAATTTCTAATATAAAGACCAAAGCATCAGTTTAAGAAACCACACGTTTTCTATTGATTCAAACCATTCAAACTATGTTGTCAATAGAATAGAGAAAAAGAAAAAAAATAGACAAACATTCACATTATAGTTAGTTTAAATCCTCAAGGACGATTAAATATTTTTTAAAATTTCATTAATAGAATTCTAAATTAATAATTGCAATATATATAAACAAAACGCCACCAATAAATTTTTTTCACTCATCCACTGCATATTTGCTTTTTTGGTGGACTTTTCATATACAGTGGACAATAATTTTATAAGACAACGATGACTTATGTGCAATAATTTAACTTACTTTTTAAAATATCCTAAAAACATTAAAATTGCTTAAAATTTAATTTCGTTATTTTAAATTAATTGCGATTTCTACTATATCTTAAATTTATATCTCACTTTAACATATGTACAAGTACACATATAGATTCACATTTAACTATATTTTATGTCAGTTATGGAGCAAATTAGTTCAATTTAGTTGTTATATTAGTTCAGTTCACCAACTGTAATAATAACCTGATTTTTGTGTGCGCGTGAAAAAATTATTATTTGTGCCGAATGTGTTAAGAAATGAAAAATATCATTAGTATTCACATTTTCATAGATATTTAACTATTTTTTTCTGTGAGCAAGAATAAGAATTTTCAAAAGTTTTAATTATCGGTAATATTTCGCACACTGCTTTGAAAATTCATGACCAAACACGTATTATTTACATTATATTAAACCTGACAATGGTTTTTATAATTCAAATTATAATATGAAATTTAGTAATAAAGATAAAGCCATATCAATATTTCTTTATCGAAATAATTCTATAAATTTTATGGAACAATTTTATGGCATCCTTAATAGAAATATCCATTCATTTCACTGTCCAAAAATACATCTTGAACTTTTTTTATGTATGTATATTTTAAATAACATGACTTAGTTCCAAAAGGTATCTTTTGCATTCTGTTTTGCATTTGCATTGTTGCGAGTAGTCTTAAATGATTTTTTTGGGTATGATTGAGATGAATGTGGTATGCATTTTAAAAGACTTATTCGTTGCATATATATATAATAACTTATAAAGCCAAAATGTAATCTATAAACAGTATACTATTTTTAAGTGAAATTAATATTCCGCTTATTCTTTATTAAACGGATAAATAATTCTGGCTTACCCTCATAAAGAAGGAATCAAAACATTATTACTGCTTCGTGTATTATTATGTAATTCTATATTTTTATGGAGCACAATACAGTTATAAAAAGAAATCGATCAAATATATGCATGAAAATCATACACGTCAATTAATCATAAATTGGCTAATACAAATGAAGCGACGACAGCTTAAGACTAATGTATTATACTATTGATTTTATTAAATAGTGCATCTTATCAAATACACTGAATAAGAATGCGTCTCATATTTAATATGATAACAATAGAACTCAAATATAAACATAGAAAAACAACTTGTTTTAAATAAAGATATTTTGCTTTGAATGCACGATTCATTTTTAAATTGAATTTTCTATAGTAAAACTAACACGAAATAATTTCACATTATTAAATCTAACTAAAACCAGAATTTAGTATTAATATTTATAATCCACAGATAATGAAAATTAATATTATTTGAGTCTAATTTGACATTTTTTGATTTATTTGGTAATGAAACAAAAATTTCAATAATAAATTCAAAAATACTACTGCAAGCTGTTGGTAATATTGGTTACAATCTATATATTGCACAAATAAATTAGCTATATGAAACGCAAATCTCATATGGAAGCATAAATATTAAGTATTAGAAAAAGAAGCATATTTTATTTGTACAGTTTATTATTTTTCAAATTATTATGAAAACGATTCCAATCGCTAAAAATTAAGGGTGAAATCATGATTTTTGTCTCGTTTAATCTTGAACATCAGAAAATATTATAATTCTTGTTGTTGTAATGAATAGTTCAATGAAAACTCTTTAAGTTACAATAACACGTATGGTTATTGTAACTTAAAGATTTATTTATGGTTTTAAAACGCACACACTCTGTTTAAACTCCAAAATACTGTACAGAATGGCGTAAATAATACTTATTTAAAGTAACCACAATAATAAAAAGCAAAAAGTAAATAAAGAAACATTTCTTACTACATAAAAAATTGAATATTAGAAAAAAACTGTTGCCATTCGCCACTTGAAATAAAATTTGCAAAAAAGATAATATAATCAGTAATAATAAATGATTGTAAGGCGTATCTTTTTCATATCCGTAGTATTGACATGATGTGGTGTTACCATGTCTTTTGATGCCTTTCATACTGGCCGACGAAGATGTGAATATGTTTGCATCAAGGGAGCATCCAACACAGTTTGAGTGTGTTCGTGTAACAACGTATCCTGACATGGCCTTGTGCAAATGTAATTCTAATGGCAAATCAGCTAAGTTCGTGCAAGTAGCTTACATTTCAGAAGTCGGATTTTTCTACCTTTGATGCTCGTTTTGTTTTCGTTTCGATTTAGAAATTCGTGTGATTTTGAATTAGGAATAAAAATAGAAGTCGCTCCTCATCGATAACTAAGGATTAATTCTGTGTGAATAAATCAAGAATTTTTGATAAAAGGTTTCGGAAACTATAACGAGTTACATCGACATTTGGATAAAAACGAAAGTGCTCAAATGAGTAACCTTTTTTATCTCTGCAAGCTGCAAGCAAGAAAAAAAAAAAAAAAAACTTTCTGCAAATTTTTTAAATTATTTTTTGTTAATTCTTTTTATTAATGAAATAAATGAGTCAAATTGTATAACAGAATTAAATTGATAGAAAATGCTTGAAAATATGTTTCATGTAGTATGAGTATTAACATTTTTCGCTCAAAAAATATAGATACATTTAGAAAATTATAAAGTAGTTTTACATAAACTGGTCTCTTCGATCAGCTCAGTTTGTTTAAGCCTTTCTTTTTTTTTTTATTTTAAGACATCATGTTTTTAAAATAAGTTTCTTGAATGAAATTGAGCCTGCTTAGATTGACCATTAAACTAAATAACAAAATTTCTCTGCCATTTTACTCAAAATTACAATGTGATTTGGTGTAAATTTGGAATCCCCCCAAGTGATTTCTCGCCAAATCTAGCATCATTTGTTTTGATTTATAGTATTGCCAAATTGAGTTTTTGCTACTTTTAATTATTTTTGTTTTCATCAATATTTACGTCATACATATGGTTCTTTTGAGTGCAAGAGTGTTTGAAGTTTTCGATTTACTTTCAATAGGAACTTTTTGTTCTACGTTTGCTGTTGTGTTTTGTTGTCGTCGGTGTTCAAACATCATAAATTGTTCTTTTTTCCAATTTCTTTTTGTTTATTTATTATTTATATCGTTTTTATTTTGTTTATTTATTATATAATTTTCTGACTAAATTGAGTATTACGGTCTCAGCTCGCCAAGTTCAAAAAATCACTAAATCTGTTAAAATTTAGCAATTTTTTTCTCGCCAAATAAATTTGCCAAAAAAAATCACCAAAAGCAATTAGTCGCAAAATGTGTCATCAAATACAGCGCCGGAATGTCTTGCCTGATGTCATCCGTCATCCCCATATCCAGTAAAAGCTTGCACACAATTTGAATTTTTCCCCATTTTCAATTTTCATGTCGATGTCTTAGTCTCACAGTTGTATTTTTATCGGATGTAAAGCGCGGCAAATCGTGTCTTTTTTATTTATTTTTTGTTTCACTTCGGATATAGCGCAGAATATCAAATTTAGTTATTTTTTGCAACCATACAATTCCTAGAATAGTATATTAAGTAGTTAAATTTTCAATAATAAATGAAGTTATCGAATCATTCAATTGTTTTGAAATATTTTCGATTTATCTAATTTTATGTACTGATGATTTGTAACATTCTATTTTAAATCATTGAAATTCATTATTTTATTTATTTTTAACCAGATCTTATTAAATGTAATTATTTCTGCTACTTTATTTCCTTTAATTTTAATTCTGAAATATTTTTAATAGAATCTTTAATCATATCTTATTACGATTACTGTTTTCTTATATATACCGTTAGACAGCAATTTGAAATCGGAGGAAGCCAAGAGCTCTAACCATTCGGCTGCCAGCTCGGCAGCCGAATGCGCTCTTGCCTTCGGTTCAACAGTTTGTTGGTTCGAATCCCACCTTGGGCATGGATGTTTGCTGTGGTTCGGAACCCACTTTAAACCGTAGGTCCTAGTCTAATTAGCCCTCGTGTGCAAAAAATGACCGTTGAGCGACAAGCAAATCAACCAAACCTTGAAATCTGAGGAAATCCCAGACTTGTTACGCCGATTGACACCCATTGAATTGAAGCGATTGAACTGTTAGAATTTTCACTATGATCGTTAATTCTGTTTTCTTATTTTAATCATTTGAAATCGGCTGAAACTCCCGCTGTTTATTTTCACCGATTGGCGTCCATTCTGGGTTGCGACTTTTCTCGCCGCCAAGTGGCGACGAAAAAAGTTGCAATGATCGTCAATGGGAGGGACATTAAACTATGATCTATAAGTAGATTGCAAATATTCTACATAAACAATCTTTTTTATACAGATTAAATTCCTTACTGTAACTTGAGATCAAATAACATGCATTTCATTGATATACATGCACAGAACTTTATTTTCATACAATTATTTAGTTATGTAATGAATGCTTATCTTTTAACATTATAAACTTCCGTGTGCTGTTACTAAAAGAGACTATCTTCGCATTTCTTTCTTCGCCTTAATCCACGGTGTTATGAAGAGATTGTGTTATGTATCGTTTGCTGTCAATAGTATGTAGGCGACATTTCCTACTCAACTTTAAAGTATTTTGTGTTTCCTCTTTAATTGATTTCATATTCTTTAAATAGTACTACTTTACACTTTCCAATAGCAGTTTTTTGAGTGAATTTTTTAAGTCTCTGTTCTTTGTAGTTTCATATTAATTTAAAGAATAGAGTATAATATGCTTACGAGTAATTTTCAATTCAAATTAAATTATTACAATCGAAAATTTGCTTTAAAATTGTGCTCGAAATAATTTTTATGAAAATAGCAGAAAATATTTTAAATCACAATATTAAAAATCTTAAATCCTGTTTCATCACGAAATTTCGGATTCTAAATTTAGAATATCAGAAGCTGAGGAGAGGTTGGTGACGATATTAAATATCGTGGTTAAACTCGGAATTTAAAATTCGAGGAAAAAATATTGGCTAAAAAGGAAAGGATAATTTCTCTGACAAAAAAACGTGTGCTTAGGCTCACCGTGACCTAATAGATATCGGTCTTCGAAACTCAGGTTCGATCACTGCCATTGCTGTAAAAATTGCAATACACCTACTTCTTCAAACATATTTACATGAATTTAAGCTTACTTTATTTTCAGTGTGATTTCTACGTGATTCTCTAAGAGCCGCTGTAGCCTGTGCTCGGTGTTACGCCGAAAATGCTGCGCAGGGTATCTGACGGATTGAAAAACAAAAACTCTGGTTTCATTTCTAAATATCGATGGAAATTTTTAATTTTTAAAAATAAATTCACTTAATTAATAAGTGCAATTTATCTCTTACTCTCAATATTACAAGAAGATACGTTTCTATTATGCCTTTTATAATTAATGGTAATAGTTGTAATAAGACTTTTTTGCCATAAAAAGAGAAAGAAAGTTAGAAAAAAAAACATTAAGGTAGTGTCTTTTGTGCGGGTCTTAAAATTTTATGCCAACATTTTATAATTCCGCAAGTTCAAAAAACAAATCAACTTCATTGCAGACATCATGTATAAAAACAAAGATACCCACCGGTAAGATACCTGCAAGTTTGAAAAAAATTAATGTAAAGCAACGTCGTGGTTACTTGATGGTTACATAAAGGTCATACCCGAGTTCGCACAGAATCCATCCTGTGAATACATACACCTGTTACCTTGATGGACCTTCCAAGACTGAACTCAGTTCGACGTTTGGATTCGGGAGCAACGTCTTACTGTCGTTGGTTTTATCTTTATCTAGATATCTTTGCTTGATAATACCAGGGCAATACGAAGTACCTTTGTGACGTTACCGTGAGCAGACTAGTGGTGTAAAGGTGGAGAAAACATGATTTATTACCATGGAAATTTTGAAAACTTTCTGAAAATTCTTAAACGAGATTATTTCTATATATATATTACATTTATGAGCATGTAAATTGTGTAAGTAAGGAAGTTTTTAATAACATGTACTTCTCCATTAGTACAGAAAAATAGCACGTTACAATGAATGATGAGAAAATGATGAATGGTCATGTCTCTTTTCACAGGATATTTTACTATATTGTGGACAAATGATAATAAAGCTTTGAAAATATTCTAAACTAAAACTAAACCCTACGGCACGACACCCCATGTGGGCCAAGTCTGAAGAAATCTGCCAAAAAGTGAGCTTCCCTCAGTGACTGACATATTCCCCAGCAGCGGATGGCAAGGTGTCGGCTTTTTCATTCTCGTCACCACCATCTGAATGAATCCATTGAAAATGTGAGGTATGACTGGGTGAAAGTCTCTGTCAAGGGGAGATTCAAAATATCCAGGCTATAATCTTATCTCCAACAGAACTTCAATGATTTGCTTTATAACTTAAATATGTAGAAAATGCAAAAATATGCAAGAAATATTGATACAAAAGAATTACTTTCTTGGGTAAAAAAAAAATCAAACAGTAAAAACATATTGTGAATAGTGCAGTTATTGTTAATTTATTTAATACAACAACTGAAAAAGAATCAGATATTAAATTAAATGAAACAGCGCAGTTAAGCAAATCGATGCTTGAAAAAGCAGCGAATTAAGTAATTTATGTTTTCACTTTATTCTCAGGCACAAGGAGTCAACATGTGCGAAGCCTTGTTAAGCACAACGACGCCGAATCAAACTGGCGCCATGCCCATCCTTTTTAGCTAAACTCGAAAGGAAAATAAATATTTGCACCACGGAAGAAAATATTAAAATTGGCAATTCTTTATGTTTGCTTACAGTTATGCGTGTTATTGCTACAATCTCAGGAGTTTGTGGTTTCATCAGTCTAAAATCCCGTACAAAATAGTTGAAATTATGAAGCTGGAAACACGATATAGTCAGCTCTCGACTTTCGCGCATTTTAAGAAATTGAATTTTTTAATTGTCAACGGTTGGATGTTCCCTCTCAGGAGATCAGAATCGTAGTGATGGGGGGGGGAGGCAAAGGGGCGCATATCATTTCGGATAAACAAAATTTTCCATAAAATTTCCATCTTAATTTGATTATATATCAATTTTATTCGGTGAAAAAAATTTTGCATTTTGAAACTATTGTGTCGTGTCCAGAAAAAACGCCACGGATGAATTAGACTTGGAAAAGTGAAGATGTTGTTGATGAAAAATGACGAAAAAAGAGCTGCTGGAGCTTGCCATAAATGATAATCTCTTACTTCTATATTTCCTTATCAATAATAATTTCGCTCTTACCTTACTTCCTTTTAATGATTTTGTTCCTTTAATCACGCTTGCGATTTTCGTTTCTTAATCAGCTGGATATTATCGTTTTTCATTCATTTAAACCTTTTCTTTCTAGGTTTCTTACTTTTTCTAAGTTTGTGATTCTCTATTGTTTTGTACTACAAATCTTGTAAATGTGTAAATAACGTGTATATATATATATCTTAATTTTTGATACATAATTTCTGGAATATATTAGATTGATTAGTATTTTATTTCTTCCCAAATATCGCGCCGTCGAAGCTTCATTATATATACATATTGATAAATAAATTCTTTAAAACACAGTTTTTGAAGCATATTGTTTTACATCCCACAACTTTTGAGTATTCTGCATTCGCGCACACTCTCAGGAACCCATCATGTGCGAAAGTCGACTGCATGTCGCTTTCTACGGAATGACAAGTGTAATTGTCCGTACAAATTTATATATTTGGAAATGTTGATGTAAATATTTTTTCATTGTAGTCAAAATAAAGAAGGCAAAGTACTTTTATGTTTAGTAATTTTTACTGACAGTTCGAGCCAAAAATTTTAGTACCTCATTAGAATAGTACTTTTTTTAAACTAAAATAATGAACTTTCCAAGTACTTTGATTAGTAATTTATGAAAATAAATGTCACCGCTTTTTAATCGCATAATTATAACCGTTAAAATACGTATTAATTACTAAGAATTATATAGAATATATTATTTATGTAATATATGGAATTATAAGAAATATTTGTTAAAATTTGTGTAACGCAGCCTACATCATAAACAGTTAATAACTAATTTAATACATTTAAAATAAAGAAGTCTCATTAATAGGATTGATATTATTAACATGAAATGATTTGATGTCAATTATGCTGAATTTGCGGCAACTTACTTGTGTACTCTTTTGTATAATCGTAAAACTTTGCCTTGTCTTGCTTTTATTTTCTGAATATAGAATGAAATAGTCCTTACACACGCAGAATAAGGTTGATTCCTTATTCAGAAAATTTGTGATTTAAAGATACCATATTAGTCGGCGTATAACGACGCATTTCTCATTCTAAAATAGATCTGAAAATCTGACGTCTTACATGCCGTTTTTTAATACATGCAGTTCTGCAAATCTCTATTCGAAGTGATGCGACTTTTTTACCGCTTTAGGTGTGTGGTAATTTTACAATTATGTAGAGTTCAGTTAATGCGCATGCGTGGTTATCGATGATCACAGCTGTGTTTTCATTTAAACTTACCAATTTTTATGAACGACTTTTAAATGTGTTAAATTTCCATTGTTCAATTTTCTTACATTTGCTGCGGCTCATAAACATTGTCGGCCTTATCATAAAATAGCATATTAGCTACAAGTTATTGCGTATGCTAAAATGCATAAAAACAAATTTTATATGTATCATCGATTCGTCATTGATGCACGAAAATGATAAAAATTTTGAACATGCGCAAGGAAGAGACGAGGTTCTTCTGACATTAATTGTACCATCAAATTAAACAGTACTTTTCAAAAGCACAAAAAATGTTACCCAAGGTACAAAAGTGCAACTTCTTAACGATGCAAGTGTTCAGATTATGAAACCAATGTTCTTATTTTTGTAAAAAAAAAAAAAATCTTAGTCAGATTTATATTTAAAACATAATATATTTGTTCTTCCTCACCTTTGAATATTTTTTTCGGTATCATTTAAAATATTTCAGTACCCGGTAGTTCTCATATTGAAGTTTTTGTTTTTAGAGCCATTTTTCTAAAATCTCCAGGAAAATCTTTCTCTATTATAAATTTTCGAAAGAAAAGTAAACGAGTAGGGGATTTATGAAATCTTAATTTTAAAAAGATTCATTTATGATGGAAATCGAGTAATACTGAAGTTAATGTTGTGCATACAAATTATCCATCAATACTGCTGCAACTATAGGAATAGCAAAAATAAATAAATAAATAAAATAAAACCTGGTCATCAAAAAGAAGACAAAACTTCCTTAGAATAACTAAATTTCAACAAATCTTAAATTTAAAAAAAAAAATCTTACTTGCATTTCGCTAACATTAACGAAACGAAGGGTAAGGCGGCCTCGTTGGTAAGGATGTTCATTCTCCTTATCGGAAGATAGTAAGTTCGATACCGACTCAACCAAAGATTCCTTGTATTCGCAACAGTGGCTGTGACACGTTAAGTATAGATATTTCAGATATTTAAAAAAATTACAATTAATTTTGGTTGTTTATATGTCTGGCTGACATTTTTTTAAATAATGCAGAATTTTCGATAAAAAAAAAAAAAACCTTTATCGCTAGGTCATTCGGAAACATGAGTTGTTTTTAAACATAAATATTAAAAATGAAACGAATAAAATATATATGTAAATAAGGTCATACTTAATATATGTTATAAATACTATGACAAGAATATATGTGTGAATTACATATAATCATATATGTAATATATATATTCATTTTGGCTTAATTAAAAAACTAAGTAAATAATAAATTAATTAAAAGAAAAAATTTTATATTATTTTATTTGACTTCATTATGCTAAAAATTTATAATTTGAAATGCTCAAATTTGAAAATGGAAAATAAAAACGCAAGTATGGAAAAATTATAAATAAGTGATTCGAAATACTTTGTGCCAAAGCAATAATAGCAGCACTGTAGTAAAAAATAATCAGAAGTATGAAATGTATAAATTTTAATTTATTAAAGTAAAACTAATGTGCAAAGCAACAATTTTATCATAATATGAGAAGAAATAAATTGAATAGCTCAAATTAGAAAATTGACTAAAGAAAAACAAAAGTTCTTAAAAAAAAACTCATAAATAAAAATAAATAAATATATCCCAATTCCAAATATTGTGTGCTGAAAAGCTACAACAGGGGCATGGTTGTAAGGAGTAGTCAAAAATATGAACTGTATAAAAATCATAAAATGTTAAGGAAACTAAAGCTGAAAGTAATGAACAACCAATTATCAAATAAAAAGGGAATAATCGATAGTTTATCAGTAACGCATACCGGATATTTTTTTACTGATCGAATACAAACCATTTATATTAATGATATTTGTTCACTTTCATTATAATTATATTGTGTCAGCGAAATATTTATCTTGGATTGGTCTGCATGGACTGGAATGAAATGCCTATATTAAGGTATAGGAAATGCTTATTATAACCGCAGTTGCAGAAAATTAATTTGTTAGAAGTTAAATGATTTTATACATACAATCGCGCTCAACTATTCGTTTTTTAGTATACAAGAGCTTAATTATTAAAATAAAGTATAATTTTTTTTCCAACTTGCATTTACTTTATCACACAACTTATTAATTATTAAAATATTAGAATTAAAATACAAAAATTCAATATTATAACAAAAACTATTTATAATTCATAACCAGTGTTTATCTTTTTAAATGTATGCCTAATTAAAGCTAAAGAATAATTTCAATATTTTAAATCTAAGCTCATTTTAAATTAAGTTCAAATAAACAATACCTTATCGCTCTTATTCGAGGACTGATTATTCACGATAATGAGATTGAAAGAAAAACGGTGTTTTGTACTGCGGTGGTACTCGAGCTAGTTTCTAAATCAAAGTAGTTGTGAATATTATTCGTAAGAATGTTTCGTCAAATTCACGAGTTAAATTTCAGTGACACACACTATATTAATCTAAGTTACAATGAATATTACACAGATTGATGTTTTCATTTATGTGACAGTGAATATCTTCAAACTCGGAAATATAAAAATCAATGTATAGGATGATTAAAATAAGAGAGGCCCTATATCTATCCATTCATTAGTACATAAAGCCTAGAAAAAAAACTTTTTATTTGGATACTATATTAAATTTTGAAATTAAAGTATAAGTTATTCAAAAATTGCATTCAGTTTCCGTGTGTAAAATCGTCTCATTGAATGCCACTCATTTTAAATAGTAAAACGCAGTTAAGCGAATTCGTTATTTGACAAGCGTTACATGACAAGGCGAGTTTTTCGGATTTTTAGTTGGCAGAAATAAAAATCCGGAAATATATTGCAAGCAAATAATACTTCTATCTGCTAATACAGCGCGTTTTTCGTATTTCTTAACCAGAGATATTTTTTCGTTGATAAATGACATTTACAATTCTTCAAATAGTTAGAATTTATTTCCAAGCAAACTCAAGGTAAATTTATCAGATTATGAATATTATCATATACCATTGATGACATGCTATATGATAATATTTACAGATTAAATTCTGTGGTAATATTCTAAAGTGTTCTATGTAAAATCTTTAATTTGGAAAAATTTTTTTAGTATTTTATCTAATTATAATTGAAGGATTTTGACATTTTTATCAAGCTCTCTTAGCTTTTGTATTGCCTATAAACCACATCCTTACACCTATTTCTTTCTCGACTAGAATATCCCTTTGAAGCGGAAAAAGTTAACAAACGCATATTTAAAAATATATATATATTGCATTCTCTCTCATCCAGATGCTTACACGAGAGAAATAAAGACATATCGAACAGCAGTCTAATATAAAAAGTGATGGAAAGTACACTATTCCTTAACAGTATAGTAACAGGGAAAAAATCAAAAGTTCTATCTTAACTTTGAATTTATATTCCTTACCATTTTAAATTTTACATTAATTTATTTTCCAAAAAAAATGAATCTCTTAAAATTCCTTTTATTTACGAGTTTAAACGATCATGTCGGGACTTTTCATACACGATAAATTCGTTTCCAGCTGTCGGTTTATTTGGAAAAAGCGTAAACGCGTTCGTTGCAGTAGTTAAACGAAGAATTTTTGTCACAAATAATTCGAAAAATAATCAATATTACTATTTTTCATAAAACATATTTAGAGATAGAGAAATAAGGATCTGAAGCCTTAAAATTGTTTCATTAATGCTACCCGTTAAACATAAATGAGTTTGAAGAGAATTTTTTTTTATACATTTTTATAAGAGTGGAGTGTTAATATATATGTATGTGATCCGAAACGGTGTAGAAGAGAGCTATATCCAGCGCCGGTGTTTTCTGCTAACCCTTCCACCAATAAGAAGTCAGATGAAACATGACGTAATTGCGCTGAGCTATGGCCAAGCGGGACCTCGCCGAGAGAGAGGAGTTTGAAAACAATAAAAATGATCGTGTTGATAGAAGACGATTACCGAAGATGTCTTATTGTTATTTTCTCCATTTCGTTAATTTCACATTTAACTTAATGTAAATAATTCTTCTATGTGTCACTATTAATTAAATTCAGTAAGCTAAATATCAATTTATTGTTTTGATTTCTACTTAATCTCTATACTCCCTCATTACATATATATATAATGAGTTTTTAAATTAATTTTGGACAAATTTCACACTAAACTTGGTCAACATCCACCACCGCTATTCATGAAAGAATCTTCAATTGAGTAGAATAAAAAAAAAAACTGGCTTCCTCCTTGTGACAAAGAATTTTTATAACATGAACACAAGAGTGGGTGGAGCTGGAATTTAGTACGTAATAACAAGATTCATTTTGATGCATTAACACATATTCTTTATTCATTGAGAACTTGCCTCTGAGACTTTTATTCAAAAATGCACACACATTTTGGATGCTTTTACTCCATGTCTTTAAATATCATAAAAGAATATAAAATAATGTGGAACTAGCAGGATATAGTAACCCCCCTCCATTGATGATATAATTTCGTCGCCAAGTTAAGAGCGTTTTTTAACGCGGGAATTTCCCGAAAGTTCCAAAAATAGGTATTTTCGAAAATTTGAAATCACATAATATAAAAGAAAAATTACAGTATTACTGCGAACTGAATAAAAACTGTTTTTTGTTGGGTTCACCTTCTCTTCAAAACTAACGGTAAAAGAGAAGTAAATAACAATAATGGACTTACTTGTCCAATATGAACGGTGATATTTTCTGTTTGACGCATTCGGGGTGTAAACTGTGTTACATTTGAAGAGGTTACAATTAGTTCTGGGATGATATTTATTTGAAACTTAGAAAAAAACTTCGAATTGAAAGTAAAACGAAGTCTTCAAATGATGTTGCCACTGAAGAGAACCACAAATATAATGTAAAACACAAAAAAAAAACCAAATCTTGCTGCAAAAAAAAAAAATAATAATAATAATAATAATAAAAAAAATTGAAAAGCAACAAAAAATTTAATTGGCAACACTATAATGAAAACAAAGGACGCTATATTTTGCGAGATATCAGAAAATGAACCATGTAAAATACTAGAAATTTACTCATATATATATTACGGAGAAATCATAAAGAGGTGATTAGTAAGTCACTAAATTTAAACAACTAATCATAAACATCGCAATGATTGTGGTTGACCATTCTCTGTTTCTCATTAAACATTTTTGTTTCTAAGTTAATAGAATACTGACATTCGATTTGTTTTTAAGCCGTGCTTTTCAAAGTGAGTGAAAGGTTTTCACAATTCACGCGAAACTAACAAAACATGAATCTGACAGAATCCTATATAACTTTGCGATCCCGAAACAATGTGACTTTCCTAACCTTAGGTGAATGTTCAAGTATACACTTGTTGAATCGAAAGCAAGAGTATGCGACTGCTCTTGATTAAATGTAAACTATCGACAAGCTTAGGAACAAGAGTCAAACATAACATAGGCACATTTCAAAACTATGAAAAAGTATCTTAGCGATTTTTTTTAAAATGACGATGCAAGTTGTATCTGACAAGGGAATGCTCTTCTGTTTCCAGTTATCACAATTGTATCCCCAAGTTTTTTAAAACATTCAGCTTCAATTTTGTAAAAAAAAAAAGGGGGGGGACGAGGGAACCTTCACAGATAAAAAGAGAATGCAATTACCTATATTTCAGGGATTACCCACATTTTCGAAATTGCAAAGCTTATATTTTTCTTACGTACGTATGAAAATATAATTGAAAAAACTAAGTGTAATATATTATTATTTAGAAGTGAAAAATCTTCCTCCACTTAATGAATTTTAGAAAAACGAAAATGCCCGCAAAGTGGGTCATTTTCATAACAGATAGTTAGGTTTGTTTGTGGCTCAACGGTCATTTATTGCACTCGAGTGCTTATTAGACCGGAACCTACGGTTTTTAAAGGGGATTCCAAACAACTACAGATATCCATGCCCAAGGTGAGATTCGAACCCCACGAACTGTTGAACCGAAGGCAAAAGCGCTAAAATTTTTGCTGGCAACTCGACTCCGTAACAGATGATTCAAAATCATAAATTCATTACTAGTGTTTAGATGCCACTATCAGAAGACACTTAGAAACCTATTTTACCTGTATAGGTTTAATTCCTGTGTACATGTAAAAAGCATATAGTAAACTAGAATTTTTTTTTTTATGATTAATATAGTGAAAACTCAATATTCGACTTGTTGGGAATTCAGAGTTCATATTTATTTAAACTTTAGTTGACGCCTTTATTCGACAGTTATCACTATATGCACAGTTTAATATCCTTCAGATTTAAGAAGTGGTCTTACTCATAGGATAGTCAACCACAAATATAAATAATTATAGATGCATTTTAATCTATTAAATTGCATTGGGGAATTTTACATTTTAAAATTACTAATTGTACCATGCAATTTTACGTACAGTATAAAACAAAATGGATTTAAAAAAAAAAAAAAAAAACAATTTGTTCATATTGTACTTAGATTTAAACATTCATTTTAATTGTTTCTCTAATTCGTGTGTCTGACATCTTTCTATCTGCATTTTAAAATAATTGTAAAGGATTTTTGTGATGGTTTTAAAATGCTTATTATACCTTTTCGTTATTTCAAAATATTGACATTTCATTTTCATTATTTAACACTTATTTGTACACATCACAAAAGATTTAGTTTTATACTTCTAAAAAAAAAAAAAAAAAAAAAAAAAAAATAAAGCATAATAAATAACAAATATATTTTTGTATGTTTGAAAGTAAACTAGTTCACAATTCATATAAAATTGATTTATGTGAAGAAACAGCCTATCTAGTCGAACCATTATTTAAATTTACCGTATGTTTAAAAATACATTCTTAAGAGCTAGAAATCGTGAAATGTTGAATATGATATTTATTTATATTCATTATTGGTTAACATGAAAAATTAATTTCACTAGAAGGATTCTTTAATATTCCTGCACAATTAGCAGTTAGTAATTTTAAAAAATGATTTTATCACTGAGTAAGCAAAAGGACAGCTGAATGGTTAAAATTTCGACCTTCAGTTCAACACACGTTTCTCGGAATCAATTCCCATTCATGATTTGCCATTTTCGTGCGAAGAATACTTCACCAGAAAAGATGATCTAAGGAAAATCGTTTTTTTGCTCAGATTATCATTTGAAAAATTTATCAGGGAACGTCGAGTTGCATTTTTTAAATATGGCTTGTCTCTCTACGGTTAATTTGCTTACGCAAGGATTAATTCGAACATAATTAATTTTCGTATCACACTTGAAACACTTTGAACTGAAAATCAGAGCATTAAACACAAGCAGTTACCCACATTTTTGAAGTTTAAAAATATGAATATTTATATATACACACACACAAGCATTGTATAAAATTTTGAAAAATAATGCTAATTAAATAAGAATATGTCAATATATTTGCAACCGTATATAAGGGCATTCTTCTAAAAGAAATTATATCTTATTTAGAAGAAAGCTCTGTTCTGAAATGGCAGATGTGGAATACTTTAAATATAACATCTTAAATAATTTGTAAACTAGCATGAAATTATAAATAAATATGAGCACGACAATGAATTATGATGCGATACTTGTAATATTATAGTTTAACAAACAATTTTGAAATGACTAAGCATTTCTATATATTTAAGTTTCGATTTTGATGGACAATAAATATACTAACCCACATTGAAAATTCAACACCAAGAAGCGGCCAGAAAATTATGCAAATAAGGAGGACAGGAAATATATTTAGCCATTATTACTGCTTGGAATACAATTGTTGAAATTTCTTGCCGCAGTAAAACCTGCCGAGTTTGCCAAGCCATCGTAGACATATTCAGTTCCACCAGACCCATGAGTTTACGAGATGGCACGGTGATTGGACTGACAATGATGCTGGCGCGTTGTTCCCAACGCCCTTTATACCAGCTGTGTAACCCCCGACCACATATTTCTGCCAATATGCCCAGCAAGGATTACAGCTATTTTCCTGTGCTCATCAAATCTATGATCAATCGAACATGTTTGATTATGATTGGACGCCATTTGTATATTCTGACACTGCCTCTTTCGGAAGAGTCATTTTGACAAATAGTGGACAAGTAATGGTGAACCAATCATCAAGACACAATTTCATGTATCACGATCCACTCTGGTCCTACAACCAACTGACCTGACCCTCTTCTTTCTCTGTATTATGCATGTCATTTCGATATACACGGCAATTATTTTTCGTTGACGACTTTCTCTGTTTGCCGAGTTTTGTTACTTCTGGCAAACCTTCTTGCTCTTGTATTTTAAACGTCAGGCAGTGTACAGATTAACAGCTAACGACGATTCAGTTAATTCAATCAAATCTCGTTGGATTTGATTGTAGTCCCACATTTATTTTTTGCACATGAAGGTTAACCAGACTAAAATGGATTCAAAACCATTAAAAACGTTCTTTCCCAAGGTGGGATTTGAACTCATGAACTGTTGAACCGAAAGCAGGAACGCTAACCACTCAGCTTAATAAAATCTGATTAAAATTTAAACACAATAGAAGCTTGAAGTTATTTGTCATAATACTGTCAGCAAATCATATTTCAAAAATAATTCATTTTAAGTCATGCTAATAGTTTTAACACATTCCCTTTAAAATCAAATTTTCAACCTTTAATTAAAGGTGTAAATTTTAATTAAATTAAAAGTGCTACAATTTATATGTACATTTCAGAGCGAATCATTATAGAGTAAAGAAATGAGTTGCGTATTAGATTATTGTGATATGTCTGGCTGATTCTAAAGCCCAAAGCATTGATTCTCAACCACTGGGCAGCGGCACTGTTGTCCACTGCCAAATTTTAGAAGTGTGAATATAATTTTTTTTCAAGTTTGCCTAGATTAAAGCTAGAATGCTCTGCAAAGGAGAGAAAACTTATTTTTACAGCTGAGCACTATTTTTATCTATGACAACTGTGAAATTTCATTACAGTGAAATATATAACTGCCCAATTTTAAAAATAGTATTACAATTTTCTAGATCTTTTTCGTGGGAATGAGGATTTTCAGTATTAATTAATACTAATTATATATAGAAAACAATATGAGAGTAACATAGTCATTTTTACAACCGAATATATATGTAATTATCAAAAAACATGAAACTGAAATTTCTCATTAAAAGCCCATCATCATCTTGTAATTATTTTATAAGCATAATATGTACTACATACATTACATTCAAAATTATCATAATCTATTTTACATAGTTTAAAAATTGCTTACTTATCTACACATTATAAATGCCTTATCTTTTTGGGTGAAGCCAAATTTTGAAATCGTTAAAAATATGCGGCGACAAAAAAGTTGAGAAACACTGGTTTAAGCGTACTCATTTCATGTCGCTGAACAAGTACTAAATTGCAAGTTCAACCACTGAGATTTTTCAAAAAGAACTATCTTTCCCCCTTCGCATCACTTTATACAAATGAGATAACTCCAGAAAATACTCATTTTTCCTCACTGAAGAACTGCATTAACAATAGATAGGCAAACTTAATTCTTTTTTTTATTTTATTTATTTTTTTTATTTGAAACCAAAGTGAAGATTTTTTAAAAGATTATGAATCAAACCACGTGGGAGTGGAATTACTTTTATAAACACTTTTAATTTATGACACTGATTCTCGAATTAGCTAAATAATTAATATTATTTGCGATGAACTAATTTTCCTTATGTAACGAAATATTTCCCTCAAGATTAATTTATGTCTGCATGCACCTTCACTTTTTTACATATACAATTAATTATGCTATAATAATAATAATAATAAGTATTTTCTAAATAACTAAAATAAATACTCTTCTCATGAAATGTTTGCTAAGGTGTTAAAGTACCAAAATCATATTTAATGGAAAATAGAAATAATGCTCTTATGTTTTGTGAGAGAAATAAAGACACCACACCAAAGGAAAGTTTACTAGAACTAAAAAAATGGTAAAAGTACACACAATTTCTTTTTAGCTTTCACTTACAGACATATTATATTAAGATCCCCATGATAATTACAAGAATAGAAAGAATGCATATTTTCAATTTCTAAATACATTTACAGTTAACAAATTAGTCTAAAGATAATTTCATAAATCTCTCTAAAGCTTTTTTTAAACAAAAAACAAGTATTAAAGTTTCATAACTGTAACTTAAAATATTTAAACATTTTTTAAATTTAATATATAACTTAATTATTATTAAAATTGCCAACTTAATTATTATATTAAATAACACAATGATTAGGTGAAAAATTTGAATATATATATATGTGTGTGTCGGTATACTTTTCTCCAAAATTTGACCATCCAAATTGAAATAAACGTTGCATAAAAGGAACCTGAAAAGATTAACAGATAATTAAGTACAGAATTATTTAAAATTCAAATGTACACAAATTATTATAATCCATTACTTTTAAATAGTATACATTTATATTTATTTAGCAATAAAACATTCTCATTCAAATCAAGGTGCAAAATTTATTAATTTGAAAGCATTCAAAGACGTCTAAATTTCTTAGCTTTGTAAAAATGAATAAAATTCTTAATTTGTTTTTAACAGAAACAATTTTATTATATTAGAACAAAAACATTTCACAATTATAATAAATTCTCGCTGAAATATATTTTTCCTTCTGAAAAGAAATATCATATTAAATATTAAGTGAAACACGGTATTCTTATAAAAGATGATAAATACGATAAATCATATAATGAGTGTTGATGTCTGTGACCAGAAATATTTATCATGTAAATGCTTTGGTGTTCAGCGATAACTTTGCATGTTTGTTGAGAACGATTGCCTATAATAGCATCTGTCAAAAGCTAGTTTATTTACGTTTTAAAAAGTTAAGTAAATTTATATCTTAAAAAGTAATGTAAATTTACTACTTATGTTTTCCATACTAGTTGTTTCCTACCCGTATTCAGGCGTATTCATGGATGATTAATCAAGAGAATGAGTCGATCAGAGAAGTATTTGGATATGTTATGAATCAAGTTGGTGCATTACTCCCACTGGAACACTGATGGCAGTCAAAATCGGAAGGGGAAAAAAGTAGCAAAATCTTGGATACAACGTTGCAAAATTAATGCATTTGTAATACGTATTAAGGAAATAGAAACTAGAATCATCGCTGCTGTTATTCCAGTAAAATAGTCAGTATAACAATGTTTTAGCTGCGAACACACACTACTGATTTTATCGGGAAACTCCTGCTTTTTCACCATTTCTCCCGATTTCCCGATAATGTATCATTTTTGGCAATTTCAGTGAAAAACTCAAAAATAGCCGGAAAAAAGTCTATTGAGTTGCTTTAGTAGCTTACACAATCAACAGATGGCGCATTCATATCATGATAATAAATATTTATTTTTAAATGTCTTCCTCTGAGTTTTGAACCGTTGTGGCAAGACATCTAGGGTGCCAAGAACTCCAATCAGGTGGCAGTCATATACAGTATATTCTTTTATTTTTCATAATTCCTTTTTTATGAGGACGATGAATATTTTATTAAAATATTAAAATTAACACGAAATGTGTTTAACATAAATCATTCTCAGAATGTATATGTTATATCATTAATATTCATCAAACTCAAAGGATATCAACACAAAATATGTTTAGCATAAATCATTCTCGACATGTATGATATAAAGAGTAAAATTGTCTTTTTGTGGTGCTATCGTTTTAAACATTCTGTTTCAAGCAAAAATGTTGCTAGTAATTTCTCCTGTGATTTTTTTTCCCCTTTAAAATCAGTAGAATCTATTTTTTTTTTCTTTTTTTTCCCCTCTCCTCCAAGTTTGGCAGATATGCAATGTAAGGTAGCAGCTTAGAAAGTTCTTTTCAATGTCCCTGAACTTGAATCTGACCATTGTGGAATATATACAGAGACATTTTTTACTGAAAAGATGCCATCCTGATATCTCATTGCAGTTATTTTTATATCGCCATTCAAACAGATATGCACCTTTTTAAAGTTGATGTAGCATTTAGTTGATATCATAATGCAGGGTTCAGTATATAGGGGCCCACGTGTCTTGTGTGGCATATGCAAAGAGTTTTTTTCTTTTCTTGCACCACGCTCAAACGCTAAGAAAAGTCCACTTTGTACCGATATTTCCTTCTTGTTCGAGACCACATATTCATTTCTATTCTACATAAGGAGGGCCATGTCAACATGCATAATGAAATTCTTGTGGTAAGTAAAAATAAAAGTGACTACCGTCTAACTTGCTGACAACCATGTGAAGAACGAAAAATAAATCATAACATATCTAGTAAGCTCAACCGGCGATCCATAAAATACGTTAAAGTCGTGCTTCTTCGTTTATTCTGATCAATCACCATTTTAAATTTGTGCAACAAAATAAGTAAATTAATTTTGAGTTTAAATGACACTATAAATGTTTCAGAAAACATAAAATGTGGAAGGAATGTCGTGTTTTAGGAAAAAGGGATAGATATATTTTTGTTAATGTAAAGGACAAAGAATGTGTTTATTGTATCCACATAAATATTTTAATATCGAAGCTATATAAATAAATATTTAAACAGTTAATCAAGTCTCATGATAGTGTAAAGTTTAACTAAACAATTAATTCATTTTGGATGGCGGATTTATTAAGTAGTGTATAATAGAGAGTGCAACCACGTATTGTATAACCTGATACAAAGAAGAAGGAACTTAAAAAATATTTCACTGACAAGGCAGACCACAGTGAACCGCATTCACTTCATCAGTGACGAACTTGCAGAGCAAATGGAGACTGCGAGCACAAATAAAGATACTGAGAAAACAAGCATCTTTTTTAACTAACAAAAGTTTCGCTATCAGATTAATTACTTCGCCTACAATGAAATAAATATTCAGTAAGTCTTAAGGAGTGTTTATAAGTGCTGTAAATTTAAGGGAGAAAGTATTTTTTGTTCTAAAACAATGGCAAGCATTAAAGTTGATGGCGCCAAAGCTCTTAAGAGGAAAAAAGTGTGTTATGGTTAAGCTATTAAAAACAAGTTACAAACACTACACACAAAATAAGGATATGTCTTTCCTGATTCAAAAAGAAAAAGTCCTTGTGAAAAAGTCCTTGTAAGAAAAAGTCCTTGTGAGAGTGGAGTGAGCTTAAAGGATGCCGAATTTACTACTTCTAGTGTGGTGAATAAAATAACAGCAATGACATTATTATCCACTATCGAATGTTCTGTGGAGAGGCACAGATTATGAAGATCTAATTAAATACACAATAGTTTGAGGTTTTTCAACCTAGGCAAAGTGATAAAAATATTTAATCATTGAAGAATGGGAAACCTCTTATTTTGAAAAAACGAAGGAGATATCTGATGATTTTGTTGCAAACATTAGATATGAGGATTGGAGATAAGCAAAAGAAGTTGATATAATTAAGAAATGATATTAAGTGAAAGATAATACATAAAGGAAAAGATTGTTTGCTTATAAAATCTGGTTATCAAATATGTGATTAGAGGCAAAACTTTGTATACTTACAAAATAAGCAGACAGCAATTTTTTATTTTTTTGATTTCTTTTTATTAGGAAAACAAAATATCTTTAGAATAACTTAAATTTTAAATGCATTCTGTGTTTTCCTAATAAATAGATAATTGAGATATTAGGGTTTGTAGACCGAATCACTTGAATATTTCAAGATTTAAAAACAAATCCAGCCTAAATTAAAGTTGCTTTTTTATTCAATTAGAGCAGATACTGATACAGTCTTAGGAGCTGGAGTTTGAGTTTATTGACTTACAAACAAGTTTGATTTGCTTGCTCTTCTACGGTTACATTTTGAGCAAGGCTAATTAGACTAGAACTAATAGCTTAACATAAACTGCTAAACACAGAAAATGCAACACCAAGAAGAAGTGACAAGAAAATTATGCAAATTTCAGAGTAAATGTACCATACCCAGTTATGCAATTGATGTGATATGCGCAGATCTCCAGAGCACGCCATATAAAATATAAGATGAGGAACCGCCAGAGTGGGCGTAATTCGCAACATTATTGCTGTTTGGAAAATAATTGTTGAAAGTTTGTTCTTGTCGCAAATGATAATTACAAAGAATGTCATGTCATCATTCACGGAGTCAGTTCTAGAGGGCAAACGAGTTCACGAAGGGCAGGTTAATCCTCATGGCAAATCACAGCTGACAGACACCTAAACGCGTCCACAGTGCACCAGCTGAGGGGAAAGATGAATGGGACATGGAACTGTCAGAGGGGTGCAGATGCAGTCAGAATGACGTCATCACACCTGGATGATGGAGGCAGTGGTAGCCCCGCAAAACACGTTTACCGAAATTTTCCAGCATGTGTAAGACACCCCAGATCCACCCATATCGAGCAGAATCATTTGTCGTCGATTGGTTGCTAGTAACCCGCGCTCATGGCGTCTGTTAAGTAGACTGGCATTAACCCCACAGCACAGACGCCAATGGTGCAGGATTAGAGCGCTGATGAGTCACGCTCCTTTCTTCTTCAGCGATAGCCGCCGCGTATGAATGAGGCGTCAACATGAACACAATTATGCAGCAATTGTGAAACACCCCACCGCTTAACAACGCGTAATCATGGTTTGGGGCGTACAATTTCAGGTCACTTCTAGAACGTATTCACAGTACTACGGCAGCCCAACGTTACGTGGATGATGTGCTACGGCCGGTGATACTCGCCAGCCTTTAGGAGGTGCCCCAGCAGGATAACACCCGACCGCGCATCAGCCAACATGACTTGCAAGGAATACAGCTACTTGCCTGATCACTCATCAATCCAAAACAAGTTTGGGATACATTAAGGATGCCACTGCCTCCTTCAGATCACGTACTCTCAATGACTCTGTGCCTAGATGTATAATTTTGTGTATCGCCGTCCACGGTGGTCCTACAATTTACTGACCCGAGAATCGAACCTATTCTCGCTTTTTATTATTCATATAATTTCAAATTACAGATTACTTATTGTTTCTCTCTTTTTGCCGAGTTCCATTATTTTCTGGCAACCCCTTCTTGGTACTGTATTTTGAATGTCGAGCAGTGTAGATTCCGAACCAGTATAAACAACGATGGCCAAGTGGGAATTGAACCCACCAGCAACTGATCCAAAACGCAGATTTGCTAACGTTTCTGCTGATTTAAAACCAGATACAAGAAAGGTTTAGCACCATGTCTTTGAGCACTTTTTATGTGCTAAAAATTTTCAGAGAAAATTTCAAAATTTATTGGGGGTGTCATTTATATTTGTGTGGACGCATACTTGTTATCAAAGATTTCCTCTTGCATAAATGTCATAATAAGTTAATATAAAAACATGAATTTGCACAGTGAGTGATAAAAGAATTTCAACACAATCCTGATTTTAAAAATAGGAGAATGAAGTGCCTTTATCATTAAATGCATTCTAAAATTAGATATACTTGCATATAAATGATAAGAAATTATTAGTTCAATTACAAACTGAATAGGTACGCTATTTTATTTAACTATGACCCTGTTTAGTGGACTAACTGCATTTGAAAGACATTTTTGTTAACCCCTGGGAAAGTTTTTAAAGATAAAAGAAACGTGTCAGGAGGGAGGAAATCCGATCATTTCTAAGCACCCACTGAGATGGCAGTGAATACAGAAACACAGTGTGAATTTCCCGTTATTTGAAGCTGGCTGAGATCGAACTCGGGATTTGACTCTGTGATTTTCTCCGTCTTACAAGGTAACGGTAAGACTTAGTTTTATTCAACTTAACCAACAATTAATTTTTTTTCTGCAAAATGTAATGTTTTATTTCTATATAAAATTCAACTTTTCATCTTAGTATACTTTCAAGATACAAAAATAGCTAATAAATGCACTCATTTTAAAAGGGAATATCCCAAATGTATTCTACACGCAAAATCAATCGCACACCCTTTACATTAGATTTAATAGAAATTCTAGATAAGAAGATAAGGGTTGGAATTTACTAGATTATCATTAAAAACATTAAATATACTTAGAGTATAATACTTTAAAGCATAAATCAATAATCTATTTAAGATAGATAAGAATCTTAGCTAAAACGTTGATAAAAACTTCAAATATTTGTATTTTATGTAAAATTTCTAATTTTTTGCAAAATATTATGAAGACGGATGAACGCTTGTTAACAGAGTACGAAATATACTTTAATTTTTTAACAGTGAAGTAAATAGTAAAAGATAATCACAGATTAAGTATAAAAGGTAAATAATTGCATTAATTATAAAGCGAATAACTTAAAATATCTTGGCATAAGAAAATCGAAACTGAATAAAAACTGGTTGAGGGGGGAATTCAAATAAATAAGGAAGTTGATATTAAAATTTATATTAAAATATACATACAAAACATAAAGTACGTAAACATTAATATCGTTATTAAAAATAAACCGTATTATTATGAAGATACGGTAGCAGTATATCGATTGAATTATGTGATTATTGTAAATATAAAAATCAAGTTTATTAATTTTTATAGGAATGAAATCAATTTTAATATTGGATAACAATATAAAAAGCGTATTAATGTTTCTTTTCAAAAAGGTCAACTTATTCAAAAATCGCCGAATATGATTCAGATGCATATTCGAAAACAGGAATTTGGATCTGGCATTCCATGCTCTCATTTCAGCAATATTTTTTTATAAGTCACTTTCTTGATCGAAAGTGTGTCCTATTGCTAGTTGTTCTACTCAGACAGCTAATTCATTTCTGCTTTTCACATGTAGAAAATGATATTTAGCAACTAATTGGCCCTGAAGAACCTTGCTTATCATAAAGGTGGTTTATTAACCCCTTGCCAGTGTCGTCCGAATTCAGTTCGGGCAATTACTGCGTGCAGTATTTGTGAGGCCCGAACTCAGTTCGGGCAGAAGAAAAATTAACGTTTCTATTTTGTGAAGTCCGAGCTGAGTTCGCTTCTACTTTAGGGTACTTAATTCCCCATTTTCCTAATAATTGGTCATATATTTTTACCAATTTCAACTTTGTTTCTGAAGGTAGTCTATGACTACAACAACCCTATGGGAGGTGATGTTGAAGTCGATCAACATCTTACAGACTTCCCGGTTGCTAGAAAAGGAGGTAAAAAATATTACTAGAAAATATTTTTCCATCTCCTACACCAGGCGTTATATAAATAACTCCTTTATTTTGCATACTTCAGCAGGAGGTGCGAAAAATATGAACTTCAGAAAATCAATTGTTAAACTAAATAAACCAGATGTTCAGCTACCAGGACCAGGGCGTCTTAGAGTAAGCTTACTGCGCCTCACAGGTCGACACTTTCCAGAAAACATCCCATCAATGGAAGGAAAAATCTACTTCAAACAGGCAGTTTTATATGCTGTCGTAAAACCGATGAACAAGGGAAGAGATTAAGGCATGAGACAAGACCTTATTGTAAAAAGTGCAATATACAGGCTTTTGATCAGTACCTTGTTTTGGGATATATCATACTGTAAAAGATTGTAAAATTTATGTACTGAAAATCAGATTGTTGTGTTTTTATATTATACTAGCTAAATTTAGCTTCAAAATTTCGTTTAATTTGCTCAATATGAATAACAGTGTAATGAATGTTTTATGTGTATGAAAAAATTATAAATATAGTAGTTATTGTATTTAAAACTTTATTTTTGTAACAAAAAAGCATTTTCTAACTCTTATAATAATATAAAGAATAAACAGTACAAAATTTTTCCATTTTTGGTACATTTTTTTTGAAATATATGTCGCAGTTAAGAGGTTAAAATTTATTGACATGGCATGGAATGAATATTTTTTATAAAAACCATAAAAAATGTTTTTTTGTGAATTAATGCACATGAGTACTGATAATTAATATATATTCCGATTTAGAGGAAATATTATGCACTCACACTGCATCATTCCCAATTATTAACTATAAAATATATCCACGGAGCTGGCAGCCAAATGATAAACCTTCTTGTCTTTGTTTCACAATTAATGGATAAATTTCATTGGTTTGGTTGTTTAAGATGTCGTTAAATAATATCGGTAGGTTGCGGGTTCGAATCTCGGCTTGGCCGAAAAATTCATCGTATTCACTAAATGCGATTGTGGAGCGTTAAATAGTTTGTGGTCGTAATGTCGTCCAAATGAAATGATTCCGCATGGGTTGGCAGGTCAAGTATTAGAGGGTCTTCTGCTCGATGCCTGCTTCTAATTTACGAAGACTCCCACCTGTCTGCTTCCGGTAACGAACAGAGCCCAACCCAGGGCTAGGTACAGAAAAGTACGCAACAACAATTCATGGAGTTGATTCTCATTTTGGACATAGATGGAAGCGGCTTGAAATTTTCCATTGTTACATGTTTGGGGCCTTCAGAAAATCATCATTATTTAAAAATCGAACCACTGAAAAAGTTTTTTATCTCAATAATTTTTAAACATAAAATTCTATCACAGTATCTTTTTCCTCCATACCTGCCAACTTTGGAGGGAAAAAAATCAGTAGATTCTACTGAATTTGAAGCGAAAAATCAGGAGACACTATTAGCGACATCTTTGAAAGCAGAATGTTTTAAAAAGTAGTACCGCAAAAAGACAATTTTACTCTTTAGATTGTACATTCTGAGAATGATTTATGTTAAACATATTTTCTATATTAATCTTAATATTACAATAAAATATTCATCAACCTCATAAAGGAAATTTGAAAAAAAGAGAATATACTACATGTAAAAAAATAAACAATGTTTATGTCCCAATATTTATTTCATAGGCCACTTTTATTACACTAGTGCACAATTTATATATATATTAAACTTATAAAACTATATAAAAACATAAAATATTTTATGAAATAAGTAAATTTAATTCAGTAACAAATATTTCTATAAGAATATAGAAATTGTCAAATACTTTGTCCATAATAAAAACAATGCATTTCAAATTTGAAAAACTCATGGCGATTTATTTTTTTCGTGCCTTCATGACTTTGCATTTTTTTCTCCTTTTTGAGAATATTTAAGCTATTTTGAGGTTGTTTATAAGCTACTAAAACAACTGAATAGACTTTTTCCGGCAAAATTTTGGTTGTTTTTAAGTTTTTTACTGAAATTGTCAAATATTTTCATACATTATCGGGGGAAATAGAGAGAAATGATGAAAAATCAGTAGAGTTGGAAGCTATGTTCCTCGTTTACTAGATTAAACATTTTTTTTTTTAATATTAGATCTATTGACATTTTTTTTTTAATACAGAAAGTTAGTTTAATAAAGACAGCGCTGAAGAAGTTTCAATATTAGGTGTTTATCAAAAATTATTTTTGTAAATAGTATCATTATCATTTGACATTCAATTGCTGTATTCACATATATGAAGAGAATTATTACATTGAACTATATATATATAGTTGTTTTGGCATTCATCTAACATAAAATTTCGCTGTTTAAGATAATACTGGGGGCTATTTGAAATATGCGAAATTTACATAAAGCCATAAATTAATCTTTTTTCTTCCACAAACTCACTTTAGCAATGTTACCATAAAAACTATTGACACGCGTTAGTCAGAAATTCTTCGTGACATAAGATCAACACTGTGACAATGTTCCTCATTTGTAATCAAAGCCACGAAACAATTTGGAAACTTTGATATTATTACTTATTCTTAAGCAGTGCTACTTTATGACCGAATTCGTATGAGTGGACAACGTTTAGTGTATTATATTAAACTTAACCTTTGAAAGGATTACAGATATATATATCGAGAATAAATAACAAAATTTTTTTTCTATGGATGGTTCATGAATAGAAGATGGCGATCAAAAAAGAAACTATGTCATATCCCAAGAACGCAGATTTGCTCTGTTGGCTTTGGACGTCTTTCTCACTATCAGAAAGATTGAATTTGAATCACAACTTAATAGACGGTCATTTTTGTTTATTAAATATGTTTGGCTACGTTAAACAGAACGTGGTCGCAATGACCTCCAAGTGAAGCGATGTCTCAGATTGTGGCAGGTCATAATGAAGTTTTATGCTGGATACCTGCTTCTAAATTAAAAAGGCTTCCATCCAACAAGAACAACCTAATTATTTGCTAAATGCAAGGCAAGAGACATGCTGAAACAACAACTTATCCCAAGAGGTATCCGACAGATTAGTTAAAGGTTAGGATCAGCAATAAGTAATTTTAAATTAAGATGTGAAGTCTCAAAAATAGTTAATTATTTTGGCCTAGTTTTAAGAGTACAAAGATAATCAAGTTAAAATGCCAATCTAGAAGTATATATTTGTAATCAAAGTTTCAGTTGCTCAAAGCTATAAACTTGAAATCACGAAAAGGGAACAGCCAACTGTTAGAAGCAAAAACGGGGAGAGTAAAAAGAAAAATTTCTTATACCCATCCTGGAGACCTCAAGGCGAATTGTACAGACTTTACTTTTTTGCCAGATTAATTTATTACATGCTGTCAAGTTATAGCGGTAGTTTTAACGTGTTTGGTCATCTCCGTCCGAAATAATTAAGATTACAGTATTTCCATTGCATTGGATTGGATTGTTTAAAAATATACATTTGTTTCCATAGCTACACTTAACTTCACAGTCGTTGATTATAATTTGATATTATTGATTGTAGACTTGAATATCTTCCTATGTTTATAGTGTTGAACATGCGTTATTATTACGCATTTCTAATAATTTGAATATTGAGCAGGTGACAAACAAAATAGTATGAATATGGCTCATGTATAGACACCTATTATTAGAGTCAATACTTTAACATTTTGTACACATAACAGAGGAAAATACGTGCCAGTCTTCAGAAAACGCATGTGTGATATTTTATTATTCACACTTGCCAGGTTTCAATATATATAGCTTAAGTCCACCTACAACAATCCCTGCTTCATAGCCGTGTAACTTGGTTTAGTCTTATAAGGATTTACTTTCAGGAAGATATTCTAAAATCTTCTCTGGTAAAAATATTTCTAAAACTTTTCAAAAATCTCTACGAAAAATTTAAAAATATACAAAAAACATGATTCGTGTTTTTTTTTTTTTTTTTTTTTTTTTAAACCAAACTTATTACATTAGACAATAAATAGGAAGCGAAAATTGACTTCTGGTATTGTGTTGCAAATTAAACGTATGAAGAAATAATGCTCAAACGATGATGTCAACGTTTGGATGAGTTCGAGGACTTCATGAAACAAAATGTTCCCAAGCTCCAATGTCTTGTCTTTCAAAAAATCGTTGAGAAGAGAAAAACCCTCGATCTAATCCACGCTTTTAGCCCCAAAAATTGATTTTCCTCTTGAACGCTCGAACTTTGTTGTTCTCAGTGACGTTTGTCATAGGAAAGTATTCATTTATGGAAGTATGGAGAAAATATCTGCCAAATAAGTTAAGTATACATTGCTGGTTTTCATTATTGAATAATCTTTGTTAATTTGGTTTTAAGGTAGTCTAAAAGTAAAGCTAGGATTCTAAACGTAATTCCTAAAATCGAGTGAGTGCATTCACACGTGAGAGCCACCTTACTTCTGTATGGAGAATCAAAGAATGATGAAGACTTTCCATATATTCACGCAGAATATTGAAAGGTCATGACTCCAAAGGTCATGATTTTATGTAATTAATAATTCCGGTCGATTAATCTAAAACTTTCTTGGAAGATGCAGGCATTTTTTTCGTATCTAAAGCATGTCTGTGGAGAAACCAATGAATACTACTGTAATCCTTCGAGCACCCTTTTGTTTTTGTTACCGCTCCAACCATTGGACATGTCGTAGCTTTTGGACCATCTGTGCACACATTGATGCAATTAAACAATGGAATTTCATTGGTTCTTAGAAAATCATCCAACAAATGGAATATTTCAACACCTGTTGTAAGGATAGGTAGTGGTTTGTACATTAAGAGGTCCCCTTCAAAACATCCCGAGTATTCATGACGAACAAAAGCCAATAAAATTGCTAATGCCACAACGTCAGTAGATTCATCTATTTGGAGACAAAAGGAATTTTGTTGAATGCGAGAAACCAGAGATTCTTCCCCATATTTTGACATGTCAACTATCCATCTCTTGATAGTGGCACTCTGAAGATTTCAGTTGTACTACCTTTTCGTCTTTAACATACAAGAAACAATATCGCTAACACATGGTTTTATGAGGGTTTCCACAGTCGTATGAGCTTTTTCTGTCTTTGCCATTCAATATCTTACCAAGAAAGAAGCTTTTAGTGAGTTTTCATTAATTGTTTTTGCACGAGTTTTCAGTGTTGATAATCAGCAAATTCAGTGCTCTTCCTCTTGAAAAATCCCTTTAGTACGAAGGTCCGGGTTAATACCCTCAAAATGATGATATGATTTCACTGGAACCATCGAATTTTTAGGAAAGACCCTCACGCAAATTATATACTGAGCTTTACCTTCCTCAGTCTCAAAAAAGGCCATTTTTAAGTAACTTTCGTAGTACTGACTCTTTTTAGTTATTCTCTTTCCGCACAATGCACTGCAACTAATCAAGAACTTGCAGAGTTTTCACGTAATAAATCCGACTGTGGCACTTCATGTAACTGTTCATGTAACTTCCTGTAACGTCCTCAATCGTCAGTAATTTAAAATGGTTGCTTTCTTTGCAGTGAAGACGATAGAGAAACTTCTTGCTTCTTCAATGATCCCGACTTCAACAACCGTTCGATGGTGAAAGTAATAAACTGCAAAAAGCAAATGGTGCACTCAAGAAGGAAGTTCAACATTGAATGATGTCTCGAGAAAAAATGGGTGACCGTCCACTGCACACAAAGCGAGGAGAGCATAGCAGGCAGTGACCATGCTAGTTGGTTGGCTGAGCTTTCGCCATTTCCGAAGATCACGCATAAAACGTTTTTACACATCGATCACCATAAGCTGGCGTGCACGCGACTCCCAGGTTTTACAGAAAGTCGAGCAGGGAGGCTACATCCACCGGCACTAAACTACCTGCGGGTCAAACTTTGGAACCGCAGCTACTGTTCAAAGGTTGCCACGGGCCCCCTAGAAAGATCAGATGGACTCCTAAGGGGTCCGCGGAACACACGTTGGGAAGCCCTGCGTTATCGAGTAAACAGTTGAAGACTTATTTTCGTGACTATTCATTTGATACGGAGAGATTGGAACGAGGTATAAATATGAAGTGGAATATGTTGGAGACAAGGTAAGAAAAATCTTTCACGGTATCGCAGTCTGATTCCATTCTTAATTAGTTTTTAAACATATATTCCGTTTCAATAAAAGTTAAAATGAGATATAAAATTGCACAATTATCAGAGTCAATCATGATTATAATTTTTGTACATGATTGACTCGATATTATATATATATATATATATATATATATATATATATATATATATATATATATATATATATATATATATATATATATATATTGACTCTCGATATTTATATTTATATAAAAATTTAAAGATTTATTTTGAAGGAAAACGTTACATTGTACAAACAAGTAGATAAACAAATGAAAAAAAAAAAAAAAAAAAAATTGTCCTCATAAATGTCACGGTAAGTTTATGGAGAGCTTTCTATTTTAAAAAGAACGTAGTTAAATATTTGCCCCCCACTCCGATATACAGAATATTTAATAGTGTCTGGACCGAGACACATGATATAAACGCTTCTGAGAAACAAAGTAACTTCTAAGGAGTTCATGTGCTTACCGCTTAGTGAACAAAGACAATGGAAACATAGAATCAAATTCCCAACCATGACTCCCATGAAGCGACATGATATAAAAACCTGAGTTTCCCGACAAAAAAACAAAAGATATTTATAGAAATCACAAATACCACATCTTTTTATCTGTTAGATTCTATGGATGTATACAACTATTAGAATGGGAAAAAAACGAATACTGCCTCACACAATCTCATATGACTATACGATTGAATTCGTCTAAGTATATTGACAAAATTATCAAGCTAAGATTTCAAAATCCACAAAAAGATCCGAGAAAACTACGACATAGATGAAAAAGCATAAATCCCGGACAATGTAGGCCATTAAATCCTAATTCGCTTTGTATATGAATGAGTGGGAAGTGTACAAAAATTTCCAAACGCCTACTTAGAT